>JAHWFO010004499.1:6355078-6429976 GCA_023313115.1 Rhysida immarginata
AGAGAGAGAGAGAGAGAGAGAGAGAGAGAGAGAGAGAGAGAGAGAGAAAGGTTGGCAATGCCGGCTTTTCTGTTGAACAGCGGCAAACTCATTACAACGATGAAGGAAGACGTGATAGGGAGAGTCGTCACCAAAGAGGAAAAAAGGAATTTTTCAGCTCCCCGAGATTGGAGAGCTTCAGATTTAATAATGGAATCGTCCGCCAACGTTTCTCCCGTACGTGTCAGCCCTCTTCCCAATCACACAATCACCTCTCTTAAGGCTCACGACGGTCCTCTCTCTTCTTATGTGCCCCCACTACCCCCACCCAAAACAGCCGGTGACAAAAGGCAGAGGCTGGACAAAAATGTCAGCTTCCTTCCTCGACTTGGAACTAAATAATACATCCAATCATCAGCTCCCCCACGGGGTGTTGGCCGCCCGCATCTGCGGGGGTTTATCAATATTTCTCTACGGACAAGGCAAACCGAGTCCCCGCAGGCGAAGGCGAATGTCAGCGGTGGAGGTTCTTCTCTTTTTTCGCTCCTGGAGGGGGGCCCTCCGGTGGGACTTACCGATGGAGAAAGTCGTCAATGCGACTGAATACGAACCACATTCGGAATCTACAACGTGCGCGTGTATGTGTCTGTGCACATAACCTCGTCCGACGGCATACAAATCAGGTCCTGGTCAGATTAGGTCTTCCACATGCTATTGGACCGTAGCGAATCCTATCGAGCAAATATGAATGGGGATAGCCAACACGCGATTGAAGAAGTAAATAGCCGAAACACGTAATAAGAAATACTCGAGGGGAAACATTCAATTCCTATTCATGAAAAATCAGCAAACAAGTCCCTGCTGATGAAACATAATTATTTATAAAAATATGGATTCAAGACTTCACTCAGTAGAACCATAATCTATCAAATTGGAACTAAAGCAATTAATGATTAAATGCTTGCGCGCTTGTCCATATCCATTCACATAGAATAACAACTCTTACTGTGACATTTACCTCAGTTAGTAACTAAGTAACTATTACAGAAGGGCGTATAAGGTATCAATGAATAGGAAAACTCATGATAAGCGAAGACGCCACCCAGGTAATAATTGCAACGTTATCGGTCTAGACAAGTCCTTCTTTTCTATTAGTCGAATAGATTCCTTCCCATTTACTGAACATTATTAGAAGGAAAGAGCAAATCATACTCCTGATGCAAAAGCAAGCGTCTGTTATGGAGTGACGAAACCTACCGGTAAGTACTTCAAGTACTTTAAGGAATTTGTTGCCGAAAACGGAGCTCCTTATCAACCCCCTCAATGTATATTAGAATATTCCCTCAAGTAAGGGGTCCTCTCAGGTATCCTTAGAAGTTGATTAAAAACTGAAATATGGAGATCGAGAGATAAATGAAATTTTTAGGTTAGTGAAGCAAAAGGAGGTTAAATTGTTTTTTTTTATATTTTTATTTCGAATGGAGGAGGATCGACATGGGTGAATGGAAAAAAAACAACAAAATTTTTATGGCTGCATTTTGTGTAAGCGCTTCTGATTGGTTAATGGGTTCAGTCATAAAAACATACCCATAAAAACTGCTTCAATATGGTTTAAATGTTTGTTAGATAAAATACTAAATGACTGTGAAAAACTACTAAAGCAAAGAGAAAAAGCTGTAATAACTGACAACAGAAGATCCCATCCTATCTTCGACACTTTGATCTAGAAAAGTGAAATTCAGGACCATAGAAAAATTAGAGTAGATACTGATATGAGATTTCGAATATTCATTCCAAACATACAGAAACACATTCCGCAGGACACTAGATACAGGAACGATCAAAGTTTTTAAAAGCCTTTTAAAAAAATACCAGGTCCCGTGACTATCAAAGGGCCCGGATTTCATGTTTTGGATGGGGTCAGGGGGCCCGGCTGTCAAAGTTCAAAACAATGTTTAACATGGTCCGTTACAACTTTGCTACACCACTGTTGCTCTCGATAATGCACTTACGCGTTAACAATCCCGCAAATATCGTGAAAGGAGAAAATTCTTTCTATACGAGTAGTTCGTGGACCAAGTGTTACCACAATTTTTAAAATCGCCTAGTAATTCCCACAATGTAATGTTCCGTAGCCTACTTGCATTCATTTCAAAGAAAATAAGAACTGCGATATTTTCAACAATGAAGTGACAAATCCTACGATCTTTCTGGTTGCAAAGCATCCATCATTCAGCAAAAACCTTTCAAACAATCACAACTCTTCTGAAAACCTTCTCCGACTATTTTCAAATCAAATGATAAAGCGCAGCGTATAATCTAAATGAACGGTTCAGTCACATCGACTGTAACCTAACCATCCAATCCATCGATCCCAATCACACTGCCTTTCGGTTTCCTTTGTCAAAATATCGCATTCGTACACTTAACACTGTCAATATAAGGTGTTGCCTGTGTTACTTACTGCTTAGTTTCTGGCTAATTTTTGTAAACGACAATTTTTCGTTTAAAAAAGCAGCTCAAAAGATATGAATATTTTTTTTGCTGTAAGATGGCATCAATCTATCCAATTGTCACGTAGAGTTTTGGCGGCACCTGTTAACCAGTTTGTATACAGCTGTTGAGATAAGTCAGTCTCTCACTCGAGGGGTACTTTCTTGGAATTGATAATTCTTAGAAGCTAACATTTTCTTGAAAATCTTTAAAAACGAGCAGGAACTGGAGATAATGGAGAGTTAGCAGACTATTGAAAAACAGTGGAAAGGCGGCAGAGGAAGCTGTCCCTACGCTCGGCGCAGTGGTTTGCTAGTCGACCTCAAGTATGCTCTGCGATTTTAGAAATGGATAAAAATATCGAACAAAAACTTTACCCCAAATTGTGTGTTGCCAACGAAATTTCTTGTGGTTGAAGGGTTGGAAAAGGCCAAATTTGTAGAAGAACATTTCTTAGATTTTGTACCACGATAATGCGCAGTCCCACGCATCGAATTCATACGCGAATTTTTGACAAAAAAAATCAACCAATGTCATCGACCAAGCATTATATTGGCCCTATATTCCTTTTTCCTGTTCTGCGAACTCAAATTACCAATTCGTGGAATACATTTTCTATCGATAAAACAGAATTCGCATAAGATGCTTTAGGCATACCGGAAAGTGTCTATAAGAAGTGCTTCGGCATCTAGATTATTCATCGGCCTTACTGTATCGTATCAAATAAGACGACAACATAAACTTGGACGATTATTGAACAAATCCCGGTATTTACTTGACTGATGTAACATGAGAGTAAAATATATGGTAAAAATTGTTTAAAATAACAAATCAACGTCTTATTTAAGTCAGATCTCCCAGTTCCTATTTGTATTAGTTTAATTGTATTCTTTATCTATATCCAGCTATTAAATCCTTTAAGGTACTCAAACAAAAGCTAACTAATTCACTTAAAGCCTTATTGACGACGTATCTTAATGCAAAGGAGCTATAGCGACATCAAAAGCGACATTAGAATTAAAAAAATTTTTTTGTCTTAAAGGAGACAACGAACCCATTTTAGGTAACAGCCGACAATTCTAATGCTCTACATCATCGCAGGTGTTAAAATTAAAGCAGCCTGTTAAGAAAAGCCAACTTAACAACTCAACCACCAATCTTTGCTTAATTTATATGGATGGCAATAAATCACTTTTATAGGGCATAAATTCTATTCGAACCATTATGTGGTTCATTCGCACTGGTTACAAAGTTTAATTGTCTGGCCCACTTTTTTTTTCTTTTTTCTGAAAGAATTTTTTTTAGGGGACTGGGATCTAAAATTTTTTCGGACGAATGATTTGAAAGGGGGGAAGATTCCTTTTTTCCCTCTCTTTCTTTCTAATTCATTCAAACCAGATCAGTAAAAGGGGGCTCGTAAAATCCGGATCTTTCGAGAAAATTGTCTCACAGACAGCCATTTGTCGGAGGTGACGAATTTATGAGGAAGCAATTTAAATGAGGAGAAAATACAGAAAAAAAAAAAAAAAAAAAAAAAAAATTCGACAGAAGAAAAGAAGCCTTTTGTGGATATGGCTAGATATGACTGAAACGCAAAGCGTCTTTTAATTCGAATGAAGATAATTTTTTGCTACCTAACTTAGATTTATATTCATATATATCAATTCTATGTCTGGAATCCATTATTGATAAAATGAAGCAAATCCTCAATATAAAAGGACCATAGATATAATCAATAATTAGCTATTTAACAAAGATAAAAAGTTACATCTCAAAAATGAAACCATTTCCACGCTAAACTCCAAATCTAGACACTGTCTGGAAATCTCCCTCTGCCACCATTCGGTCCTCCCCGTAATTCCAAGTTAAATATATAATCTCTCACCGTCCATTCAAACGGAGGGTTCTTTTCTCTCTTCTCGCTCCTGTCACTTGACCTAGTCTGGAAATTAATATGGAGTGTTTGAGGGTGAGAGAACTCACTCTGGGATAGATCACCATATATATATAACTATTCACTCAACAGGTCTATTGTGGGTTATGGGCAAAGAGGTCAGACAAGTTCCCTTCAACCCCCTAACGAAGCCAAGCGAGTAAAGAAAACCAGGGTAGGAAAAAGTAAGGGGAAAAGGAGATATTAGAAAGGGAAAAACGACTGTTGCTATTGCTGAGGAACCGAATATAAATTGCATTTAGTTGAAAAGTAAGCCGATAAATGCAACGATGAGATTTTACTCGTACTGAATGAGACCAAATTAATTATGTACGTGGAGTGACATTTCTTCTTTCAAATGTCTTCCTCTCATCAGGCATGATTAATAAACTGTTATAAAGATTTTCAAAATGTGTGAACTCTCGCTCTCTGTCTCTCAGTATGAACACATGATGGTCCACAGTTCACGACTCACAAAGTTACCTAAGTTTCGTGTCGACGATGGTATAATAAACCACATATTCCGCACTTTACTGTTCTTTCACTCGTTTTCATTTCACTCGTTTTCTTTATTGTGTTTGAATGGCCCAAAAAATTAGAATATTTCTGGCTTATTTTAGAGAGCTAGAAAAGAGAGCAATAGTAATCACACAAGTGTTTCTAATCCCGAACACTCTTAAGTTCTTTATATCACAGGTCAATTGTTTGATTTTAGATTTTTAAGATGTAAACTGTGTATACAGTTCTTGGATGTAGCATAAATTGCAAAAGGTGGATTATCGGCATGTGTTTGGATCAGTCACTATTCGGTATTTGTTGATTAAACAAACTTCTTTTCGGTGTTTATGACATAGGGGATTGGTTATTACTTGCTGAAACTGGTAGGTGGTAAATTTTTTAGACCCATAGATGACTTAGTATAAGGTCTTATACTATTTCAACATTTTTCCTAGGTTTAGCTCAATTTGTAGACAGCAGGAGATCAGGACCATAGTGATACAATCTTAAAATAACGAAGTTTTGTATCTAAAAATGTAGACAATTATCAAAGGCCGACTTTGGTTTCACATTACACTGTTCAACAAAATTTCAAAAAGTCCATGCTTCCAGATGAAAATAGTCATTTCTTAATGAATTCAATGTGCTGAACACGAATATGACTAAGGAAAGGCTGAATTGGCTACGGTTTCTTAGTAATGTCTACGTATTTTTGAGAAAAATGCATATATGTAAATATTATAATACATGTAAGAATACCTTAATCTTCGGATTTTCGCTTTGTTCTCATACTTGGGGACTCTGAAGAACTGAGATCCCACAAAAAGCCCTCTTTAATTTTGGTTTCACTAATCGAGGGAATTTTTCATGCAGGTCTTGAATACTGGTCCATTCTTATCCATGGCTCTTACCAAGTTATTTTACAAGACCGAGCTTAATGTGTAAAAGACGAATGATATTGTGTGGTGCTGTACATTCGTTTCTTCAGGCTTAAAGATAGCACCTCTACAACGGACAATACGTCAATATCTCTGCAACGAGAAATATAATCAACTTTTTTCAATGTGATATTCGTGTTCAGCACATTAAATTCATTCAGGATTGAGTACCTTCACCTAAGAAGCAATTTCACTGTTGCCCAGTGTTGTTAAAGGCCAACCTAGTGGAATCGACATGCACCAAATACGATCCAAATCGTCCTGCTACTTTCATTACCAATCCTCCACTCGCCTTTTACTATTTGAATTTAAGTGCGTTAAGACAGCTTTTAGGTCGAATCGCTTTCCTTATATGCGTGCAAACGTTTTTAAGATTTCTTTTAATAAAACTGGCGATCAACCTTATTAACTCTCATCTTTTGCTCTTAAAAGCTGGTCTAATATAAATAAATAAATAAATAAATAAATAAAATAATAACTGGAAAATGGTCTTAGGATGATTTTTTCACGCCATTACCTCCGATATTGATGAATAAATAGAGAAAAATAGTAAAGAAAATTCCACGGCCTGGACTCGAACAGGGACCTTCTCTAAATAAATAAAAACTGCTCTAGTTTAGAATTACGCGAAATTGCTGAATAGTTTATTTTTTCCAGATTTTATATGAATGATAACATTAAAATTCTTCAGTTTTCCTATTACAAAAAAATTATAATCTTCTTTAGCTTTTCATATGGGGTCGCTGTGTTAATTATTTGATTTGGCAATGATCTTTTACGGCCGGATGCCCTTCCTGACGCCAACCTCACGAGAGGAAATGTTAGAGAAAGAACAAACACAAACATCCATGCCCTCGGCGGAATTCGAACCCGCTACTCGCTGGATCCGAGAGTGATAAGACTGCGCCTTAACCCTCTCGGCCACCGAGCCGGCTACAAAAAAAATTTATAATAAATTACAAAATTTAATTGTTCTGGTTAGTAAAGTAAATTTTGCGGCGACTAATTATAGCTTTTATAGGGCCTATACGATTTTGAAGCAAAAGCGATTAAAAATTTTTTTTTATAATGTGCGCAGTATTATTTATCTACTTCACAGCAAAAAATAATTTAACATTTTAAACTGCAGAATGAGTTACAATCGAGATCAGTTATTGTCAACTCATCGTGATGTTAATACACTTTATTTACAAAACACTTTATTTATAGTATGCAATAAAAACTACTACTCCGTCAATTTTATGAACCAATTACGTTTCTATGATTTTATAAGACTAAATAGCTTTCCGCTCTTACTTAACACGTAACGAATTTCGAACCGTTATAACAACTACCATCGTACAAATATTATACTAAAATCGTCATTCGGGCAAGTACGTGCAAATAAATCATCAGCGAATAAAGTAGCATATAATAACATTATACGTACAACTTATAAACTTTCGAGAATGGAATCCATAAGTCAATATTGCAAACCGAATCAAATTCCAACTATGACTTCAATTCGGAAAACCGGTAACATTGAATTATATCAAGCTATAAAAATCCAAGGCCATCCTTTAGCCAATATTAAAGAATGCTTCATTCATTTCCCAAAATATAGATGGACTAGACAATTGAAGTCTGAACTACGAACTCCGCCATGATGTCACCTATGTTGGAATTTAGAAACATGTATACATTTTCCAAGGCAATTAAATTATTATTTTATTTTAAATAACGACGAACTGCAAGATAAATAATTTTAACGTTATGTAGTAAGTTATGTATATTTATTTATTCCAAGGGAATGTCATCAACTAATAATAATAATAATAATAATAATAATAATAATAATAATAATAATAATAATAAATATCGGCTTAACGTATTCACTTATCTTTTACTTTTGATATATGATATCATGCTGGGCTTCAAATGATCGCAATTATCTCATTATACGACTTGTAATTCTTTATAAAATGAATATTCAAAACAAAGAGTTTCGGCAACAGTTTTCATACAGTTAAAAAAAAGGTACCTAAAACTAGATCTGGCGTGATGGAGTCTCTAAAAACTGTTTTGACTTAATGCAATTATTCAATAACCCCGTTATTTGTGTCTGTATATGTCTGTCTATAAGCTATACGAAAGCTCTTCAATATGATGATAACTGACTATAAGCGGACTGACACTAACCTATTGCAATCTTACTAACATGAAAGAAACAAAATATTTAAATTAATTTCATATAAAAAAAAACCTGAAGCCATAATGCGCCATAATGGGTTCTTTTATACAGTAATTAGCTAAAACAGTTGAATAAGCCCGAAAATGGCGCGAAAAAAATTTTTATTCACGTTTATCGCCGATGGCTTTGATAGTGAATTTAAATTTCAAAATGCATCTTCATAAAGCATTTTCCTTACACTCGAACTCATTTTATAAAACAAACTCCGAAAGCGCCGTGTAATCAGGCGTGTGTCTGAGCCAAGTGAGTGTGACAAAAGAGCCAGTGGGCATTCCTCCATCGGAAGCGACAGACAATAACAACGAGAGAGAGAGAAAGAGCGACGTAAATTGAATTAGAAGAAACATTTTCCATGAGTTATTAAAGAGAATTTTTCAAAAAAAATAAAAATATCCAAACACGACAGTCGCCTTAAAATATTCACTTTCGCATTTTCCTTTCAAGGCTGGTCGCACCCTTGGAAGAGCCCGCGGGAGGTTTGGTCGTCTACTGAGGGGGCTCATTCAGCGAAAGTAATACATAAAAAACACGATCAACAACCAACAAACAAACAACAAACAACTAGAGACCTCTCTCTATTGGACGTTAACCCTCGGCACGAGGACGTCAATGGCAACCCTTTCTGCACTGTACACCCGTGACCGGATCAACAACATGCGGCGCGGCGAGTTCTCGGCAAATAGAAGGTCGAGGGTCAGAGGGCAAATCGGAGAGGAGGAAGAAGGGAGAGAGGAGAAAGGGATACAAAACTGGCACGTGGCTCTTTCTTGTACGGAAAAAAACATGAATGACCCAGACTGGACGAGCCCACACACTGGCCCCTATGTCGGTCGACCTTTGAACTCTCAAGCCCCTCCTCCCTCGTTATGAAGTGGTCAAAACCGCTGACATTTTTTTTTTTATTCCACTCGCTCGCTCTCTCCACTCCCAGCGAGGTATTAAGAGGGTCATTAGACGTATCCACCTTGCGTGAGCCAATGAAAATTAGTCAAGAATTAATTAGCATTTCATTATCGGTTGCTAAGAGACGCACTTTTCGTCAACATCGACTCAATTATTTATAAAACGACAGAGCCTTCTTACCTGCTCCTCAACATGGTGGAATAAGAATTCTTGTTTTTCGCCTAAATAATTAAAAGAACTTTAATGTCAGTAAAACGCTTGTAACAAACCCCCTCTCTTTATAAACATATCTTCCTACTAAAAAAAAACTCGCATCCTTAGAATTCCAGCTTTAGCTTGAGTGACTAGCATCCATTAATATTTGACTTTACACAGCAGTTTAAAGGAAGTTTTTTTTTTTTCTTACATCGAGTCTGCAAAATTTAAACCTAATTTGGAAGAATACTATGTCGTTCTGGCGAATGCATAATTTAAATGGCCGACATTAAACATTAATGTCCTTTAAAAGCTGGTTTGCAGATGAAAATAAAGAAAGGACAAAAGAGCTTTTTAGAACCTGAACCTTGTACTTTATTCTGATCTTCCAATTTAGTGAGTCTTCTCTATTCTACTCGCTGTGTAGGATTAGGTACCTAATACGAGATCACTGTCTGCTTTTATTCTCAATGCTACATGGGTTCCTAATATAAGATAGCATTATATTATTAATAAAAAAAATCACAATTAATGAAAAAACATCAATGTCTTTTAAACTTTTAATAATCATTGATAGTCTTATGTAAACGAATCTATTAAAAAAAAAAGCTAATATCGTCCTTTATCATTCACACATACACACAACCGAATCTCACTTAATGATCAACTAAAAACCAAACCAATTGTAAATCGGGAAGGCATAAGGCGAATATACATACATGATTAGTCAAATTCACAAATGCAAAACCAGCAAGCAACAATACCATTTAAAGCTCGGACGCAACGATAAGTCATGAAAAGTATGTCTCGTTCTGCAAATCGTTCTGCAATATTTCGACAGACTACAGTTGGCGAGCCATATATTTCCAACCATTATTCTTTACGCCAGTGTTAATTTGTGACCCGTAGCGTACATCTATCTGCAGGAGAAAAATAACCCAGTACTATTAATATAAATTTGACTAGCCCTATATAAGTATATTGCCTAATGTAAGCCGATTATCCGGCTGTCAGCTATACGAGGCTCACTTAATCCAAAAAAATTTTCAAGTTTTTCACGAGAAAAGGATGTTCTCTACTCTGATTGTTGGGGTTTTATTGAGTACTTACACTAGCTGTACATGTTTTCCAGTTTATTTCGATTATGCGATAAACTTGTTCCGCATTCAATTATGAAGAAAAATAAATCATTATAATTAACTGTCTTTGGGGCCTAAGAGCGTTAAGGTGCAGGTTTTGTCGCCCTTGGTACCAGTGAGTTGCGAGTTCGAATTTTCCATTGAATTTTATTTGATTGTTTGTAAAACATAGATTTATATCTTGTATGATTTTTAATATTTTTAGTGTAAGGTAATTTTGTTTTTAATTGTTTTTTTATGATGTTGAGAGTTGGCTTGATTGGGATGTTATCATACCCTATCAAGATTAAAATTCAATTTCTCACCTAGCACAGAGTGTAAATGTTTGAAAATTATATGGTAAGATCATGGCACCAAGGCATTTTGAGCATTTCGAACATTCTGAGCAAACTTTATCTCCAAACTTCAATTGAAATGCTCGTCTCTCGTGTTCCTTGACTCCGGTATCCGAATGTATCCTTCGATAGCGTAAGTGGCCCTTTTTTTTCAATCCTGCGAAATCTTACAAAATGCCATGAGGCTGCGAACATAATTTTCAAAAAATTACACTCACAAGATTTTGGGCCACCTTGTATCTAACTCTTTAAAAATTCTTCAGAGTGGGTCTTCTGTTTAAAAGAACCACAACAGATAGAACGGATCCTCTTAGCTTTTGACATAAAGAAAAAAGTTAAAACATACACTGTCAAAGAGAGAATTGAATACCACTGTAATTAAGATCATCAATGGAACATATTTATGGCCATCTACAAATAAACATGCGTTAACTGGTCCAAGATTAGTATAAGCCAAAATTATCCGAACTGCCTTAGCCCTAAGCAAATATGAATCGTGAATATGAATATGTGACATTTGGAATCTACTAACACTTGATTCAATCCTACAACTAATAAGTTTAAAAACTATATATAAAAGTAATAAAACATGAACAACTACCCATTGCTCATTATCTTATCAGTTCTTACTAACGGCCTCGCGATATCGAAGTACAAGAAAACATTGTCCTGAAACCCCTTATATGAATCTTCCTTCAAAAAACAGTGAACCAATAGAGTGATTTAACTTCTAAGTTAGAAAATCTATCCTAAATTATTCCTCGCCTACTTGCATCCATTTAACATTTGTGCATAAGATTTTTACTGATTTCTATTCACAAAACAATCAATGGAGGTTTGCATTAATATTAAATCTTATTTGTATATTGGACACATGCTGTTAATAATAATTGTTATCATAAAGATATTTGTATTATATTACTTTTATATTTTATTACTCACTTTCTTGAGTTATCTATTTTATTGAATATGCCTTCTTTCTTTGCCTTTTTTATATTCTTTTATGAGATATGCTGATGAAGACAGCTTAGTTGATGAAACGTATATACACTAAGTTTAAATAAATGTCATTGTGGATACTCTTTCAAGTTTCTACTTTGGTAAGTGTTCCATATTCTCTTCTTTATATTTAGCCTCTTAGTTGTTTACGCCCTTATTGCTCAAACAATTTCTTTATGAGGCTCCGTTGGCTATTAGTCATATTTGTTTTGTATCTATAAGATTCATCTTCTTTGACTAATTTTCAAGTTCATCTTTAATAATAATTTTTATAATTTCTCTACAATGAAAGAGAAAACTAAATTTTTGTGTTCACATACAATCAATATAACATTCCGACATCATAATCAATTTCGCTGAAACTGTTTTTATTTTCTTACAAAACGAGAATTAATCTTAGAACAGCCTAATATGTCAGAAAAAATACAATAAACAGAGTTAATATTGAGTTTAATAAATATACGAAATTAAACAGTAAAGCCTTTATATCAATGTTCTCTCTTTGAGCGCCGGTTGAGCATTCACCGCAACGATTCGCCATTAGGCTTAAGTTCGAACCCCAATCGCCGATGGGTCCTGCTGCCGCCGCTGTCCTTCTCGGCGACGAATTTTTTTCCTACATCTTATTCAATATAAAAAAAAGGTTGAAAGAAGAGAGAGAGGAAAAAGAGGAAGAAAAAAAAAAGCACCCCATTTCTCCTATTCCCGCAACAAGAAGGGTTGACGTGATTTATATCCTTCTGGAATCAAATCGGTAACCGGCATGAGAGAGAGAGATGGTGAAGAAAAAGAAATAGAAAGAAGGAAAGAGAGAATGCTCAGCAATTCAAATGTGGACAGGGGGATCCGGTGGCAGACCACGGTGACGCGGCGAAGTTGGTTTGGAGACAAGTCGCCGCACGAGAGGCACCAGCTGCCGCTGATTGAACCCCCCAAACGCATCCCCGAGGCCTGACATCCGCAAAAACAAAACCCCAAAGAAGTTAGGGTAGAAAAATATCCCCCTAGTAAGAAAAATTACATCTCCTAGATTAAGCGTCTTCAAAAGAACACAATGCAATATGATTTGTTAAAAATTCAACACACCTTCAAAATAATAAAAATCAACACTCAATTAAGATAAGCTTACCAACATTCACTCTTTTTGAATGCACAAAATGTCTGCTTAAAAACTTTATTGCTAAATTGACCCACAAAGGGCTGAGATACACAATCACAACTAAAGTTTACTATTTATGACCAAACATTTCTGAGTTCACCGAAGCAACGTTGACAAAAAAGGTTATTATTCTTACTGATGGGGATCTTAAATAAAGTTGTATACAATAATAACAACATCACACAATTAGAAATATCTACATACAATCCTTGCTTTATCAACTGTCAACCTTTTCTTCATATAGGTAGCTTCTTATTCAAATCTTCAAAATCATACAAATCAGATTTTCTTCTATTTTATCCTGCCACACATTCCTTGCCTCTATCTTCCACATTTCTTGTCCACAAAGCAGATTTGTCAACTGTTCATGGCTCATTCGTTCCATATATCCAAACAATCTTGAAGCAGACTTATAGAAGAAAATAAATAAAAAGGTCCTCGATAACTGTGTGTACTACTTACCTCTGAAGAAAAAAAATAGCAAAAAAAAATTTTCAAAAAGATATTTGGACATTTTGAGCTCTTACGTAATATAGGAATTTTGGAAACGCCATAAATAGTCAGTAGAAAAGGTTTTAGTGGTTGATTCTTTAATAAGAGTTTCATTTAAACAAACATTTACAAAGTTTCATAACTTGATTTCGTTCCTTGAATGTACACACATATGTACTTATTATTAATCCTTGATGAAACATCTGGATTAAGGCTTTGACACGGCGTGAAACTTCTCATGAATTTACTGGTTAAATCTTTGACTCTAGTCATGAAGCCAAAACTGAAGACGCCTGCCTTTGAGTTGCTGCTTCTTAATCCAGATAATCTCGCTGTTGGCATCCTTGATCTCTTCTAAGTAATTTCTATAGAATACATATCTAAACCATTATGCCTAACCTAACCTAACATAGACTGTTCCTAGTTCCAGTGGCCTCCCTCTGAAGGAATTTTCTCACAAGGAAGCCACTGGAACAAGGAACATTCTATGTTAGGTTAGGTTAGGTTCGATTAGGTTAGACACTTAGAAAGAAACTTAGCTTGAGCTGAAATCACCCCAATCCTTGTTTAATCCACTGCCGTCCATTTTTATTTAAGCTCGCTTCTTATTCAATCTTTCAATTTCAAACAATCTAATATTCCGCTTCTCGGTTCTGTTATATTTTCCTTAGTTCATAGTTCTTTCACTTTATATGCGCAAACAAACTCAAAGCCGACTTATAGACTTTGCAAATTCTAAAAAGAACTGTATAAGGATGAACTATAGAGACCTGGTCTATCTCTAGCAAAACTACTGCACGTACATGCTTATAAATAAGGCCAATTAAGGGGCTATACAGTCCCCGTAAGTCATCCAATTATTGTGCAGAAGTAGAGAATTCGTAGTCTGTAACTGCATAAGTTGTATACATTTGCTGGTCACCATTGCTGATGGAGTAGTGCAACAGTCTTAATCTTGCCGTTGAGAATGAAGACTTACCCGGCGTTTCATATCTCACAACCACTCCTTGATGAGTGTATCAAATTAGCAATAAAGTTGTAATGGTAAAAATAGAAAGAGCTGTAAGTGAAGGTTTCCATGACCACGATGGCTTAATGGTTTCGGGATGATGACCCAAAGGTCCCTGGTTCCAGTCCAGGTCGTAGATTTTTTTTACTTTTTTTCTATATTTAAAAAAGTCTTCAGCCAGGCATCTGGACATTTAAGCCCCTCACTAAATTTATAACGAATTCCAAATTTATTCATTACGTCATAAAAGAATTCTTTATACATACTAACCATGACTCCAGTTTACACAAGCATTCTAGATATACTGACTTTAAATTATTGTATTATTCAGATTCTGCAAGTTTAACCATACATCTTAGTTGAATTATGCCTTGGTTTTAAGACGGCGTGGAGACGAAAAAGTCCTCTAAAGAAGAAAATATATATAAAAAACGAAAACCATTGCTCAGAAAAAAAAAATGGAAGACTCCGGAATAAAGCAAAAAAGAGGGGGAAATCGTATACGGGGCTTGCGGTTTCCGTGATGAATAAGTAGAAGTTTGGAAACGATGAATTCCAGGTTGACGGAGGGAACCCACTTCCTGTCAAATGCCGGTGACCATCTCCTCTATCACCGAGCACCAAGTACGGTAAATTTAACTGATTATGGAGTGCAGAAGAAAAAGACGTAAAATAAGAAATGACGTCCAAAAGCGGGAGATGAAGAGTTTTTTTTTTTTGGGAGATGGAAAGTGGGGGTAAGGAAAGAGGGGGTTCGATATTGTCGCTTTACGTTCGCTTCGGTCGGGACAACCACCCACGCAAACGACAGTGGATCAAGGAGATCTCTGGCATTTAAACATTTATCATAGTCGTAGCAAAAATATTAAACACGTCAATCGGTTTACAAGGGACAAGGGAGGGAGAAAGGATCGGCGATCGATTTTTCCGAGGGAGGTGGGGGATAAGAGCCAGAGAGGCGGGCGCATCTCTCCTTTCTCCCGTGTGCGGCCATTGCTCCGGCTCCAAAGGCTACTACTCCTCTCCAGTGTCTTTCCATATCTCCATCTCCATTTTCTCTTCTCCTTTTTCTTAACGTTCTCTCCATCACTCGGTATTCTCTTTAAGAAGGTGCCAGTCTCCATTACATCCCTCGCTGCGCAGGCAGGAGCGTGTCGCCCGGCGCCACCCACGCAGCCCTCCCTACAACGAGTGAGCTGGCTGTTCTTAAAGGATGGAGGGAGGGTAAGGGAAAGGGATAGAGTTTAGAAAGAGATGGGAAAGCAGCAGTTCACTAGCAATTCCCAGTACCCCCTCCTTTCAAACTTCTCCGTCCCCTCCTTCTGTCCATGCACTCCATCGGAGCCTCGGTGCTCTCATCCTTCTCTGGTCTTTCCTCGACATCAAATAACGAATCCCTACGTCACCCAATCTCACAACATTTGCAGAGAGGTGACAAAAGTCTTTATTCAGCGGTATCTGCAGACCCCATCGAGTAAGCTTCGCCCTTCTTTTTTCGATTTCATCTGCATGCAAAGAGAAGGGAGAAAAGTTTAAAGGCCAGGATTTGTAAGACCCCAAGAAATTTTTTTTCTAAATTTACTTAAAAATATTAATATAAAGAATATTAACAGTTAAACGCTAACTAGGTAAATGTCCATTCTTTACTATTCTTTTATGAAAAAACCTTAGAATGCCTAGTCGCTACAAATCTACCCATTAATCCGCTGACATAGTGGATTAATTAAGGTCAGAGGATGATCATTAAACATTCACATTTATCAAATGGCTAAATCTACATTTGTTAGTCCTACGTATTAGAAGAGTGAATAAATGAAGCTCCAGCTATCTACTGGCATCACCAGCTGTAATACGATTCATATTCAGCAGTACACTTTTATCTGTATTGAGATCCATAGAAAAACGTACATTTCCAAAATCCATCTATAGTCTCCCTATATGATTTTAAACGGCGAAGTTTTGTTTGGACAGAGTTAAAGTGATCTATGGTGACATTCTGTGCTAATCTCTGAAAAATCCATGACCCAGATATGTAATGATATTCAATTCCTTACTATTGACTATAATAGACTCACTGCTACAGTAGAAGTAGGAGAAAAGGACTCGTAAAGAATAACCATTCCATATAATAAAATGGGATTAGCTGGAAGAAAAAGAAAAGGTCATGGATTTTTATTACTAACTCGCATCCGTGTCACTTTTCATAATCCAAAAAGCAGGAAAACTAGATTGCTACTGTTTGAACCACCGAATATTGTTTATCTTTTCCATCGTACACTTTTCCTTGTCATACTTTAAAAAAATGGTCTGAGATTCCATAGAATCTACATCAAACCTCATGAAATCTACATCATGTGACACCCTATCCTCAGCGCTTAAGCAAGCCTATAAAATTGCAATGGATTAGGCTACTTACTGACTTTATTTCGTCCCAGTTGGACGCATAGCAACAATAACCTCAATAATAATAATAATAATAATAATAATAATAATAATAATAATAATAATATCAACAACAATAATTTTCAACTTTTGCATATTCCTACGATTTACCAAATTCACCAAATGCAATCTTGCTCTTTTATTTACAAAATAGTTAACTCCTCATTAATTATCACTTATTCAATTAATATACAATGGTTTCAAGATAGACATTACTATAGACTGAATACGGTTGAAATAGCCCTTCTCTGAACTCAAAATTATCGTCATAATTCTGTATCCAACTTATGTGTAGGAATTTGGACTAAGCTCCCAAAAGAAATCCGATTCATTAATCCCTATAACTTATTCAGCTAAACAAATTAAAGATATATGCACTCTCCTCTACCTCTAACTGATCTTATATTTACAATAATGTTATATTGGGATGTCCCCTGTACACGTTTTACCTCACTTTATACTGTACTCTATACGTACCTCCTTACCCCAGTTTTCTTGTAACCTTTTAATCAGATAATACATTTTGACTTTCTATGTAAAGTCACTTCTTAGCTTGATATATTTATCTAATTTAATATCTATCCTTATCAAAATACCGGCCAGATGGCCGAGAGGGCTAGGGCGTAGGCTTTCTAGTTCTCGAGCCCGCCTGGTCGTGGGTTCGAATCCCACCGTGGGCATGGATGTTCGTGTTTGTCCCGGGCTGTGTACAGATATAACATGTGTAAAAGGCGCAAAATGACCTAAGTAGTCGACGCCTTAATTTCTAGACCCCTCCCCCCTTATCAAAATAATATGATTTGTAACTTCTTGCCTAACCTGTATTCGCTCCTATATTAAATGTAATTATGATCTATAACATAATATCAATATTTATTTAGCGTTAAATTTTAACATACATCTGCATTCAGGCCGTCTCAGCTGACCTTTAACCTTAACTCTAATTTTAACTTACCAAATATGGTTTTACTAACCATTGATATTATTATACCATTGTTTGTAACCTGTAAACACCTACATTCGAAACATGGGAGAAAATTAAAAGGTCTGTGAACATTAACATTAATTGATTGACCAGATATATCTCAAAAGGTTTCGAATTTATTTGACTCTATTTTTTCTTTTTTTTTCCTCATAATGCTGCCAATGTGCTTAAAAAGACAATATATTCGATTTTTACATTAAGAGAACTTGATATCTTAACTGGCCAATTACGAGAAATTTATCTGGATCGAATCAGGCAACATTATTGATAACTGTTATGACTAAGTTTTTCATACAAAATATCGGGTAAATGAGCTGTCACTACAAATCAAAAGTGGCCTATCTCGGTAACTCTAAGACCAACAACAGTCTGGGCGTCGTTAGTATCGACATCATTTTGGTTGGCCTTACCATATCGACATTAGAAATTCTCGAAAATTCTGACGAACTAATAAGAAAAAAACCGTAGAACTGAACGAACTAAAAGAGATAAAAAAAACAAAACAAAACTGTAATCCACAAAGAATACTGAAAATAAAAAAATACCAGATATATATTTCGAAGATTATGCCTCCGTTCTCAAAGGTCAAAGACTTTACAGACTTAACTTCATGGTAATAAAATTAATGCGTTCACTTTCTTTTTAGCTCAAAATTCTGGAGTTCCGGTAGAGGAAGAATTGACACTCAATTAATAGTTAATATCACAGCAACGGGCCCACCTTTTTAAGATTTACCGTTTCCGAGAAATAGACTATGAAGAAATGGATTTTAGTCTTAGGCCGATGTCTTAAAAAGTATTTTGAATACGGACACAGAAATGATTATCATCAACTCAGCGTGAAATTTCTTACACAGAAGAATTCATATAACCAAATTCCAAATATCGTTGAAAATACGACGACTATACCGAAAGTCATTATCGCTATTTGGTTACTTTATAGTTATTAAATTTGATCATTTTGGCTATCTTATTAAATCCAAATAGACTTTTTTATAAAAATTGGGAAATTGCTCTTAAAAAAATTTCAAGCTTCAAATGAATGGACGGTGTAGTATGAGAAGGATTCTTAAAGAACATAAAAATTCATCTCCAGTGTTCTTTGCAAAGAAATAAAATTTTAAAGAGGCAAAATTTCCTGAAGTAATACAATTATTCCCCACTCTCTTTTTTTTAAGGTTCCATTTTTTATATTGATTTTTCTCTCTCCTCTTTATGATCTTCAGTTGCCTTGGAGACGATTCATTTGTATGACGAGTAGATGCGTAGGCGTTGCAAAGACCAGGGGATAGCCCTAACTGATTTATATCGGATTTACCCACTGACGGTCAATTCATTAGTGGTCTATCAGCTCTCTCTCGTCGTTTTCTCTCCTTATCCCATCCGAAGCTGCAAAACGTTGTATTTATGCGCGTTACGTTCGGCTCTAATCTCCCAGTCCCCTGTCCGCGGGTATTAGGCATTGGCTACAGTGGCTCCATAAAACGTGGTCCATATCCGGAGGAATGTCCCGCAAGGGGATTGAAAGCCCCGACGCTCAGCTGTCTTACAGATGAGTGTGTAAACCGAAGGGGGTGATGGAAAGAACCACCCCCAACAACCCTTACGGGCTGTATCGCTATCGCAATTACCTATCGGACGCGATAGGCTCCGCGAGGTTTTCGTAATGGCGAGACGGTTTCTGCCTTTTCTCCAGCCAATTGAGGTCGAGCCGAAATGGCCGAGTGACGCGCCAATTACGCACTGAACCAATTTCGGCGTCCCGAGCGCAGAGGCAACGACGCGAGAGCCGATCTTCCTTTTTTTTTCCTCAATACCCCCCTTCCCCCACCCACATTTTGAGACCACTCGCCGTCCACGCACACTTTCCGTCACGGTCCATTTCCCCCGGAGACCATCAGGGGATTTAAATGAAAGTTCAATGGAAGATCACGGCCCACTTGCAAATTGAACGAAGAAATATCGAGAAGAAACGAGCGCGTTACTAGACGAGAAGATAAATTCGGTTGTTTTTTTGATCAATAACCCTTATATACTGTCTGGGAAGCACGTGCATATTTTTTAATGAAATTTCATTTTTCCATGAAGGATATTTTCAAAATGCCATCTTGATAAAAAGAATTTGGCAGGTTTCATGTCCAGGAAAGTTTTTTATGAGACTTTTAAATCCTAAAACTTTCGGAATTTCTTCTTTAAGAACGGTTTTGTGAATTTCTTAAAGCTTCAATACCCTTTACAAAATACGCCATCATTAATAATAATACACTTGCATCTTTCAATTGAATACTATCCAGCATATCGTATCATAGACTTTATTGAATAGCATATCATATTGAATGCCATCCATCAGAGACTTTTATCTACAGACTTAAAGATACAAGTTTATCAACCTAAAGGTTACATACTATTCATCTCTTAAGACTAGACAACATGTGCAAAAATCCTTATACAAATTACACCATAGTATAACTATATATACAGATGTAATACTTCCATGTAGACGATGGCTTAGTGGTTAAAGCATCAGGGCAAATTCAAAATGCCCTAGTTCGAGTCCAAGCCTTAGAATTTTCTTTACCATTTTTCTATTTAATTACTCTTAATATTCTTGAATGTTTGCTTTAGGTCTTACAAGCAAAAGTATACAATACTTGAGAGAGAGAAAGGAGACTCTACTTGTCAACAAGAACATTTTAATACTCCATATATGTATACATTTCGGTCACAATGTGGCCTTCTTCAATATGACTCAGGTTACACAAGTTCAGATACAAGTTTATAAAAAGAGGAGGGACCAATCAAAATGCAGGGCATCATGTTTGGTTTACACAAAAGAGGTTTAATTTAGGATTGGAGAGGGTCAAGTGCCCAATGACCAAATACACTTATGAAAAAATACAGAAGTAGAAAACTCAGGAACAAAAACGAAAACCTACTATAAGCGGAGAGGCTCTTATATCAGGAGTGTGAAGTAATAGAACATTCAGCCTGGTTAAAGTTTTGAAACCAGTGAATCCCACTGTAACAGGTCAAGTGGGCCTCTTTCATGGTTTAATAATATATCAGGTGGTACTTTAGCTATTTCAAGAGATTCTAAGAAGTTAAGCTTTTTAGGTTCGTCAACACAACGTAGTATCCGAAAATTATCTAATTTCCCAATGTGCCCCGTGGATAAAATGTGCTCAGCGAACGCAGATTTTTCGAGCTTGCAATTTTTGATACAGCTAAAGTGTTCTTTAATGCGGGTGCAAATCCTTCTTCTGCTCTGGCCTATGTAATTACAGTCACACGAGGAACAATTAATTTCATATATTCCCGATTTATCTACTTGTTTTTGTGGACAAGTGGAGCCTTATTTCTCTTTCTCAAGTATTCTAGCACCCACAGAATCGTAAGGTCAGTTTTTAATTTATTCTTTAGCTTAGTTAAGAGTATACAAGCCTTGCCTCTATCTCGATCATACGGCTCCACTTCCTAAAGATTCAGACCTCAACGACAATCAGTGTCCCTATCGACTATTCTTCTATGAGCAGTTCACTCTCCGTAACCAACAATTCAATTTCAGTTCACTGTTTGTAACACGAATCGTTCACAGATGCCATTTTAACATATTACGCCATCTGTCGGAATGCCTTGCATATAAGAATAAAAGTGACTTATTAGACCAGTTCGGTGAATACATTTCAACTACATTCTTCAGTCAGAAAATTATCTTCGTGTTTAACCTTCACTTACAAGGGAACCAACTGAACCTGTTTCTCCAGCAAATTGAAATATTTTACTCACCTAAAACTACTAGTGATATTCGCAAAATAAGAAATCGCGACATTTTGTTTCTTTCAAAATAAACCGCGAAAACGAAAAAATTTGAGAAAAAAAAAACCGCGCACACATCCATACAAACACTCCATTGTTACGCCTTACTTAAAGCGATGTGCGTATTAATGAGCTTGACGGAACTTCTTCCTCCACCACTTAAACTTCACATGAAAGCAATGGAACTACTTCCTACGGAGTAGAAGCAGACGACAATTGAATGGATTTTGAACTATATAAACAAACTTATTTTTTAATAGATTATTGAAATTAGCTAATTGCCATCCCATTTCCTTAATTTGTTAGTTTATTTTATTAATTAATTCGGTAATCTTCGTAAATTTTCCGGGGCTAACGTCATGTATTCGCGTATGAAACGAGAGCAATGTTGTCGAGTGATCTCATGGGGCCAGCAGCCGAGAATACGAATATGCGTTGGAGGAGAAATATATCGCGGTGTTTTATAATTTTAAATTACATAAATATTCATGGACGCTTACCTCAACTTATAACTAAATTATTTCGAGACGAATGCTTAATAACACTGCTGTAACTGCAATTCTTTGGCGACTGCCGTTAACGATTTTGCTTCCACCTTACCGCCATGTTTTTTTTCTGTTCACTTCCGCTATCGCCACCGCACAACGCCTTTATTGGCAAGGTATGCATGCGCGCAAACAAAAAGTTCCGCGTACAGCTTCGGACAGTTCCTTTGCTAATTGTACATGTTTACTACTCACATAGACGGGGTTCATATTTCCGCTTCCGTAATAACTGTACTTCCGGCGTTGGCTGTGACTAGCAGCCTCCATTCATATTATTAACTTTCGCCTGTAACGTGCTGCCAAGTGCTGCAGCATGGAATATATTTTTCAGTATTTTTTTTCTTCCGGAAATCGATGAAACGTTATTTTGATCAATAAGTTTGCCTTTTGCGAGCAACCTAACACATTGTTCACCCTTCCGTGCATCAGACAATCCTCTGGTCGGAAGGGAGCGAAGGCGCCAGAAGTGGCAGTGAATTTGTGCATTCACATTCGTACTTCCTGCGCACCTCGTCTATCCGTGGTAGCTTTTAAAATCCTTGGGATCGGCGCCTACGTGTAGATTTAAGTAATCGCGACAGGTAAGTTATCTTATCATAAGTTATAGCGATATAGTTATAGCCTAGCGTAACTTTCTCGTTTCCCCTTCAACCGTAGCAACAGCAGTTTATTTGCATGAGGTTTGTGTGCGCCGGCTCGGTGGCCAAGAGCGTTGAGGCGCAGGTCTTGCCGCTCTCGAAACCAGCGAGTCGCGGGTTCGAATCCCGCCGAGGGCCTGAATGTTTGTTTGTCTATTTTCACCATCATCCTTTTATCCCAAACAACTATTCTCCTGGATAAAAGGGGAGATGCAGGCTGAAAATCCATCTATGCAGGTGCGTATGACAATCGTGCCGTACAAAATTTCATTACGTTACTGGAGAAAGCCGGCAGAAGAATTTCCGTGAAGGTCATTGAGAAGAAGTTTTCTAAGAATCTACTCCAGGAATAAAATAATAAAACTCAGAGGAAAAACGAGATGAAAATTCAATCTGGATTGAACCAAGGATCACGAGTTTCTAGCTCATCACCTCTACCAACTTGGGTCACCTCGGAAATTGGTACAGCAAGGCATCTCTAAGTGGCCTGAAGAGTGCTAAGCAGACAAAGTGGAAGCCCAATGATAGGGCAGGCATCTGGATTCTCCTTTGACTAGTCTTTAGGACACTTGGAGACAATCTTGCTGTACTAGTTACCAACTGTGGCCCAGTTGGTAAAGGCGCCGAGCTCGATATTCGTAGTCCCTGGAATGTTCCAGGAATGTTTCCAAGAACTCATGAACACTGGCAAAAGTGTATAGGGAACTGCTTTGAAGGAAATTTAGTGTAAACCCGTTTATGGTTAATTTGTTTTTGTAAAATTGATTTAGGTAAACGAGCTCATTTTGAACGAACTTGAAGAAAGTGAGGAAGTTAGAGTAGGCTTATAAAATTTTAAATACATAAAAATTGCTTTCCTACTGCTCATGAATATTACTTCAATCCCGAACAGAAGTCCATAAAATAAATCCCATAATCCTCTGTTCCGAAATTAATCAACTTTAAACGAATCCAAGTGAAACGAATTCATTCCAAAAATCTTCATGAGAATTCATAAATTTTTTTTTTCGGTTGCCGAGCCATTTCATCTGTCCAATAGGATTCACTTCGTCCCCGCCCACCTGATACGCTGCCGACGTTCGTCCCATTCTATATTCCACAAGCTGAAAGCAAGAACCCTTGGCCAAAACAGGAAATTACAACTGGGTCCCCTCGTCTCGAAAAGGTAATTCCTAGATTCTATCCTCTCCAGAAATCAGAATAAAAATAAAACAATGGAAGAAATAAATGGAGAAATAGAATAAACAAAAAAAAAAACTTTCGCCCATCTCGACACAGGAAGACGAGAAGATCCTTTTTTCTCCACTCTTCCAATAAACAACAACTGATCTATTATTAAACATTGAGTTCCTAAATATCCTGAGTCAATAATCTTCTCTTTTGTTGACTTGGTGATGTATCTTCTCCGTCGACCCCCGGAGACAATGATTAGAGTTGTAGCCAACCAGAGGACGTCGTCGTCGATCCGCCCCGGAAGTTTTACAACGAAACGAATTAAACGAAATGCACAATCCCTTCAAAACTCTCTAATCCTCAATAACTGAACAAATAAAGTCAAACAAAAAATTCTTTACAAAAGAAATAGTTTTAACGATTAAAAATATTAACTATCACTCAGTCTTAAAATATTAGCAATCCCCCCCCCCCCAAAAAAAAATCCCTCCCTCCTATTACCCTATAATCGTTTCCCCTTATATAATCGATGAAGAGTCTCCTTCTTCGATACCTACCAACGTATTTGTCGCTCTCGTGAGATGGCACCTCCTGCCGATGCAATTGACAAGTGGCTCCACCATTTTGTGCGAAGGTGATTATCTACAGCTTTGGAAGAACCCATCCACACCCATCGATCTAAGGGAAGAGGGGATCCATCACCAAACAGGCGCTCATTTCCTCCGCTATTATGACATCATTCCTCCAAAGATGTTGTTCTGAATGCATCATTTAGTCCTCTTCATAATTCCCCTGTAAGGCAATCAATGAGATAAAGAGTTCGATGGTCAGCATTTTGGAAGCAACCGATTTATAATGTGTGTACATCTCGTGCTGTTGGATCAGTAGCGTGCATCTGTTAAGAATAATCAATTTTAGAATGCTAGATTAAATGGAGATTCGATCAAGCCCTCTAGACTGTTTAGTTTTGAAAGGTTGAAAGAAAGCGAGTAACCTGTAGGAAAATGAACTTTGCATACAGAAAAGATGTTTGATGTATGATACTGAGTGATATTGATGTTGCTGTTCTTGTTATTGTTATATGTTAAATGTGATACAAAACCCAAATAATTCTTTAAATGTCTAAGAGCCATAACGCTAGCAGTTTTCTCTCTAAGAATGAGCTCAATCAATATTTTGGCGAACTATTGCAAAATCCATTGCTGATATGGCGAGCTTAAGTATCCACAGTTTCTTCTTCCCTTTCTTTACTTCTATATTCTCGACCCTCTGTTCAGTATTTCTCATCATCTTACATGGCATCCTAAATCAAATTTTTCATGCAATTTAGACGCGACATTACACCATCTTTATTACAACTGATAAGTTATTAGGTTATTTTTCGACATAGTCTCCATATCGGTTTAGGCACTTATCGGTTCGTGGGTTGAGTTTGAATATTCCCTCCTGGTAAAAATCCTGTCCTTGCGTGTTCATCTACGTTGTCGCGAAGTGTTTCACCTCCTCGTCTGAAGCAAATCGTCGGTCTCCTAGGTGCTCCTTCAAGTGAGGAAAGAGGTGAAAGCCGCTTGGAGCTAGGTCCGAGCTGTAGGGAATGGTGTTCGATGCCGTCACAGCGAAACTGCTTCAACAGCGTGGTGGTCTTCTGGAATGTATGAGGTCGCGCGTTGTCGTGAAGGAGGATGACGCCCTTGGTGAGGAGGTGAAACATTTCGCGTCAACGTGGCTGAACACGCAAGGACAGGATTTTTACCAGGAGGGAATATTCAAACTCATCCCACGAACCGAGAAGTGCCTAAACCGATATGGAGACTATATCGAAAAATAACCTAATGCATGTACTAATATTTAGCTGTATTGGTTGTATGAAATAAAATGCACACCTTTCACTGCAAGCCTTGTAACCTTACTTTTTATCACCCTTCGTACATCAATGGATGAACCTAGGGTTAATGAATGGTAAAATAACCAGAGACTACCTTAGCACTTATTCCTACGAGGGAATTTTGCACCAAAACCTAGTGAACCCAGAGAACTTATAGGAAGCCAGACTAAGAAAACGAGTCAGAATGCCCACTGGATCTTGATGGATGTCCTCAAGAAAAGTAGAATTTAACATGAGGTAACCAATATGTGCCAGAGCGACACATTCAAAAAGAATACGATGAGTCGTTTCGTCCACCAAATTACATTTTGAACATAGTAGTTTCTCCCGAAGGATCCCCATACTATATAAAGGTTTCCATGGTAAATCATGACCTATAATAAAGCCCATGATAACCCATAGTTTATATGGATGAACCTTGCACGAGGTCCTCTCGTGACAGATTCTCAGCGAAGTCAGAAAGGATTCTGGCGGTGAAAGCGCGGGTCTCATAGAGAGCAGCAACTTTTAGCCACGTTTACGTGTATTTTTAAGCGTCTTTTTGGTTGCTGACTTTTACATATATATATTTATGCTTAATGAAAGTGGCAAATAAAATAATGTTTGATCAGAATTCAAGCACGTCCCATATCTTGACATTTAAAAATTATTAACATTTACCGTTAGAACCCATACCTGTCTGCCAATTTTTTATTAACATTATGGTGAGTTTACACCATCAGATAGAGCATTTCTTAATACATGACTGACATAATTTCTGTATTTCCAGGTTAGATTATGAAGCAGAAACAAAGAGTGGTGACCCGAGTTCTTCGCCAAAAAGGATGTTTTGATACCGGCATCAACAAGACTCCGAAATTTGAATGGTAAGACTACGACTGATGAAAGTAATGTCAAAACCAGTATCGAATTGCCAGTTCCAAAGTGGAATTGACAAGTGAGTTCAACATGTAAGTCATTTTGCGTCCTTTCTCGTAATTATCCCTACAATACTTAACATGCAATAGTTGTCGAAATAATCTTGATTCATGTGATATCCAAGTCCAAAATGTAATATCCAGCAGAAATTTCCAGGATATGACATACACTGAACAACCAATTTATTAGAGACACCCAGCTAATAGCGTGTTGCGCCTCCTTTAGCGGCGAGAACTGCCTGAATACGTGCTGGCATGGATTCAACAAGGTGTTGAAACCGTTGCGGAGGAACAGCAGCCCAGGATGACATCACAGCGTCCCGTGATTGGAGCAGGTTGGACGGTAGTGTGGGAAGGCGTCGGATGGTTCTCTCAACTTCAACCCATAAATGCTCGATCGGGTTGAGATCGGGAGACCGAGCTGGCCACTGAAGCAGGTGGAAGTCCGCGTCATGTACCTCGAATCAGTCCAAGACCATTTGAGCACGATGACAGGGAGCACTGTCCTGCTGAAACTATCCGTCACCACCAGGGAACACAGTCATCATGAACGGGTACACCTGTTCGGTAACAATGTTCAGGTAGTGTGTCACATTCAGGGATGTGTCTACGGATATCAGAGGACCCAGTGTGTCCCAAGAGAAATCACCCCAGACCAGCACTCCTCCTCCACCCGCCTGTACGGTTGTCTGCTGACAGGATGGGTCCATGGTACCCGTACTGGCCGCCTGCTGTTAAACCCAGCTCGGTGCAAAGTACGCCGCACCGTGTGCTCCGAAATGGGTTGGGATGCTCCCTCATTGAACTGCGCTGCAATTTGTTGGGCTCTTCCCATCCTGTTGCTGTGGATGATTCGTACCAGTCGCCGTTGGCCTCGTAATAAAAATTTTTTTATACATTCATAAACTCACCGGAAAGTCATCAAGTATTCCATCAGCGTGTCCTACCAACGTATCTAATTCTGGAACATTCCAGTCCAATTAAGCACAGATTTTAAGGAAGACTCTACCAGATTTTGAATAATAATCTCGTAAACTTATCAAGACAGTTTTAGATGTCCCATCTTAGATATTGGTTATCCTGTGGAGGTAACTGTGTTGTATGGATAATATCTTAACACAACTCTGAGAAAATTCCATATGGTAACACCATTCATGCTCACAGTGAGTTTCCAGAACTGGTAAGACTATTTTGGCTAGTACTGTAATACAGACAGATTTACTCTGCATATGGATATAGATGAACATGTCTCTTGCTGTTTATGAAGGAGTAATGATCTGAAAGGCATTTCTGTATAGTCCTCGAAGAATTTTAAGTTCTTCCATCTAAATTTTAGAATTGCCAAATCTAAGCACCAATCTTCTCCAACCAGTCGCCCACACGTATGATTATTATGCATCGTGACAAGTGGCTAAAATTTGATTGAACATCCAACTAACAATGCCAATACCAATTTCGAGATAATACAGTTTTGTTATAATAAACACGCTATGCCAACACGGACCTAATTTCAACACAGACCACAGGGAAATAAGGCGGAGGCAACTCTAACTTTCTAGAAAATAACAAAAATTAAAAAGAGAGAAAAGAAATACAGAATTGATGCGAAGAAAAAGAATAAGGGATGAGGCTGGATGGAGAAAAAATAAAAAGAGGGGACTGGTGTTGGGGGATTCGTAGAGGGTTTTTATACAGTGTTTTATTGTTATTCCGCATCGAATGAGAGGGCGAAGTATCTCTGAATGAGCTCATTAGACGCGGGGCGTATGAAACCATCTTCGCCCGGTCTCCAGTGAAACCAGTGGGCCCTGCTTGGCATGCTGTTCAGGCGAGTACATCAAAGATTTTTTCAAGTAATACACACTCTTTACGGCGTATAAAATCCAATTGTCGACGTAACCCATCGCTTGCATGGGAATGAGAAGAAAAACAAGTGGGCTCCTTCTCCATAAAGCACATCTTGTAAGATGGGCAAAAACGAAACTTAGATAAAGAACCTATTGATTTTGAATAAAATTGAATGGATTGGACTATTCAATTTCGTTCAGCGGCTTTTTTACCCCCCCTCCACACACCCTCCCTCATCTCCCTTCTTTTTCTTTTTCTTCTTCTTCTATCTTCATCCCTGTGTCCCGTTTCCTTTTGCGTAGCAATTCTCGCACCCTGTGGCCACTAGTTTAAGAAATTCAAATGGATTCCGTTTCGTCGCCTTCGCTTTTTTAGGAGATTGAACGCTGACCAGGCAAGCAAAGAGATAGAGTAAAAAGGAAGAAGAAGAAGAAAAAAAAAGAGAGAGGTTCCCCGACCGCCGTGTGTGCGCATGATGGAACGCCGGCCTAACACGGAGCGATCGGCCGACAAGCGCCGACTAACAACACCCGATCCGCCCACCAGGGGACACCCTCCGCCGCCCGTTCTTTCGCCTTGTTTGCGAGGGTCACTCCCGAGTCTAATGCGATTCCACTTCAAAATATATAGGCATTCCCCACTTCCATTATCAAGGGGGGTAAAGAAAGAAAGAGAATTTTTCGCCGACTCCTCTTCCTCCTTGGGGAGGAGGCTATCAGAAGTAGGATGTTTATTTATGTATTTATTTATTAAAAACGACGCAAACACCAAAAACTCAATAAGCAAAAGTTTAAAAAAGAAGGAAGTGAGTAAGGCTCTCGAATTTCAAATTAGAATTTCGACCTTTTTCTACTTTTACACCCAAACCTTGTTTAATATACGGGAAAACATGTAAGGGAGAGTAGAGTCTAAAGGTCTTTCCATAGCCCGCCTCGACGTTTCTCTGAAGAGTTTTCCGCTATCCTATCACACCACATGAAGTACGTACTTGTAAACTACCCACATTTGTAAATACAACAAATCCTCCTTATCCGATGGTCTGCTCATGGAAAATACTAATCTGGAATCCACAGCTAATCAACTGTGTAATAACCAAGATATAACAAACGTATCTGCCTAAAGGACTCTTGTTTCCCGTGATTTCCAATCAACAAGGCATATGGAAGGAATGCCCCCTAAAATTGATTTGTAAATACGAACCTATGTTCCACTGAGGAATCCGCCTCCCTGAACATCCCTGGAAGTCTTCTCGTACAACGTAGCCTACTTTTAGCATGTTCAAGAATGAAACTGAGAAAATAATTTTCAAAGGACCTCATTAAAGAGTCGCACAAGCGTCATATGACCCTGAGCCGCGTTTGGCATTTTTGATTTTAATTGTAATGAGTAGTACGATCTGAAAATGGATAAAGAGCTGTCAGAACCAAAAACGGGGATAAGTGATTAATGTATTTAATCAATTGGTCTCATTAAATCTGAGGACCAATTAATCAATAAAAAATTATTAATATATCGAAAGGTCCAAATATAGACAGATCAATCTAACGCTTGATCTGTGTAGTACTTTGCCATTTGCTCCAGCGTCCAGGAAATTTCATAATTCCAGATGGATAGAAGTATTTTGACTGCATGTTGACCACTCTTGCATACCGTTGAGATTCTCGGGTTGATTTGCAACTCTTACTCGCCCTTCTTTCAAAGACTTGCACCATTCATACACTCTAGAGCGAAACAGAGGCACTCATTTCCAAGTGTCTTGGATAAGAGTTAAAAAATTTTCGGCTGAGAACTCGACGCGCTGCAAGAAGAATAGGTAAACATGCATGAAATCAAAAGACTTTTATTCATCTGGAATTAAAAAAAACTTCTTGGACGCTAAATTCCTGTTTATATTTGAACGTCCCTCGCATAGTCGGTAAGTGATGAAGATGAGCTATGATAGCTTGGAGGCGTTTCTACTTATATCGATGTTTTTAAACAAAGTAATTTTTCCAGAATTAAATTATCCTAGGAATACATCAACATCAACTCTTCCACAAATAAATGAATGAGACACTGGAACGATGTTTCTATGGAGATTTGGACATTTGTCTATACATTGGAGATTTGGACCATTTCACACCAACTTATTTCCCATGTCATTTTTTTTAAGATTTTATTTTGAATTTTTCAGTTTTGAATAATGGGTCTATTATAGTTGACATTAATCATAAATATACTTTCACCAATTATCAGGTTGTTGCAAAAGTTTCTTCCGGTTCTAGAACCCGTGCCCAAGAAGGGCTCATTTTTCGAGGGGGATGTTCATATGTTTTCAAACAAATTATTGCATTCGATTCCTGATTATCTTTGCTATATTACATCCAAGAATCAACTTTCTGAGTATACATCTGTGAGTGCCATCAACGGTCTGAAATGGACCTTTCACGCGAGCAAATTCGAGCAATAATCTTCTACGAGTATTCTGGAAAGATCAGTGCTGCGCAATGTCACCGAAACATTTGCCAACGTTTAGGTGATGGCACTGTTAGTTTACGTACAATAGAAGAATGGTATCGCCGGTTCAGACGCGGAGATAGCACTCTTCAAGATGCACCTCTCTGGTCGGTCAATCATGATTTCAGATGGTGATCTACGGCAAGCAATTGATGAAGATCACAATGTAACAACGAGGGAACTCTCAGAACAGTTCAAGGTTCACTTTTCCACCATTGCCCGGCATCTGCATGAGCTGAATCTGTCATTCAAGTTCAATCGTTTTTGTGTTGGAATAAAAATCCGGAAAAAACTTTTGCAACAACCTGATATGATAAATATTCAAGTTATGTTATTAAGTTTTAGATGCCACTTATGAAGGAAGTTCTGCTGTGAATTACAATCTTCATGATTTTAAGGAAACTTTATCACGGAGATAGTTATAGTTGTGTATTTGCTTCTGAACATTTGTGTAAAAATAAACAAGATAAGAGGAAAAGGGTTTTTTTCAAACCAAGCTTTTATAATATTTTATTTAGTGAGCTAAATAAAGCTTAATTTCGCCACAATAAACAATAGATACATTTATCTCTCGCCATAACGAATTGTTTGTTGTGACAATTGGACAATTCGTAGTAATGTGTTAGTACCATTAGAACACGAACCACTGAACCGATTTGAAAATTTTTTTTTTTTAACATAAATTGTCATCGATCGTGTGTATGTGTGTTAAGTTTCAACTCCCTAGCTTGTCGGGAAGTTGGTTTAATATTGATTACAAGATTTGATCTAAACAAACTAATATTGCAAGTTTAATAAAAGCTTTTAAAAATAATGAAAATAGAGGAAACTAATTGGACAATTGGATTTTTAATGAAAATATTTGAGTTTTGGAAATTAATTACAGATTGGAAAATTAATTCAAATACTTTCATTAAAAATCCAATTGTCCATTTATTTTCCTTCCTTTTCATTATGTTTAATTTTTATATTAAAGTTGAGAAGCCAGTGTGTTTAATGTTACTTGTCAATTAATTTACCTCAATTGTAATCCACTTAATAGTCTTAATTATCATTAGCTTCGTCTAAACAATTACAGTCTATCCAACGAAAGGAAGACTGGGCGTCTCTAGTTAAATTTCACATTTCAATTGTTGACACACTGGAAATTTAATTGAATCCGCCAATTTTTCCTTTCGTCAAAAAGAGTATAGTGAGGGTTGCAAAAGCAGCAAAGCAGCCACCCATATCAGTAATATGGACTTTTTAATATCATTGAAATATAATTTTATTAAATAAATTAATGTTTAAATTATTTAACTGAAATTATATACAGGGTGTCTTACCGAAAGTGAACCAATAGCCAACTTCAGAGTACTTTCAATGGAAGAATTATTGTACTTTTATGCGAGGAGTTTTTATGTATATTCCATTTACAAAAAGCTCGATGTCATTTTCGAATATGGAAATCAACTTTGAAATGTGCAATGGAAACCCCAATTTGAATGGTATTTTCGGACTGTAGACAACATTTGAAAAAAAAAAAAGAAATTGTTCCTAAATACAATGGATTATAAAATGGATAGATATAATTTTGAACATAACATTTTTACAGTAATGCAAATGTTTTCGTTTAAATTGATGAACATTTCCTGTTTTTTGTTTGTTGCTTTTCTTTAAATCCAAACAGACCACACTTTCACTGCCTCTATCAAATGAAAAAAACACCAAGAATTAAACATTTCTCAAATGTTGTGCACAATCTGAAAATACCATTAAAAATAGGGGTCTCCAATGCACATTTCAAAGTTGACTTGTACACGGTGTTGCAGATAACTACAGGGCAGTATAACGGAAAGCCTACCCGCTCGATTGCAGGGGCCAGCTCGACATCAAATGATAATTGGGTAATTTTATCAAAAACATGACTGTTTTGACTTCACCCCCCCCCTCTCCGATTGTGGAAACTGCTGGCTGCTACAGGCCACCTTCATCTCCCTCCATTCTGCCAATCGATCAAGCCGGCCCCTGCAATCGAGCGGGTAGGCTTCCCGTTATACTGCCCTGTAGTTATCTGCAACACCCTGTACAAACATCCCTCACATAAAAGTACAATAACTTTCATTGAAAGTACTCTGTCAGATTTGTATTTTAGAAGTTGACTATTGGTTCACTTTAGGCGAGACACCTTGTACATATAACGTGCGTTTCAAAAGTTCCCGAACTGGCCCTTCTGTATGTAGGGAAAGCCTAACATATGACAGCAGGAGAACCATCTCTGCTCGTTCTTGCATACTGTATTTCATTTGTTTGTTTTCACGCAATAAACGTTTTTTAAACAGTTACTGTACTGGTGTAAGCTTAATAATTTTTTACTTTAACCTTTTATTTCACTCTCATATTCGCGTATTTGCATTTATGTAAAATAAATAGCGGGATTCGTAACGACTATGAGCATCCATTAATTGAAAAAAGAGGTTGAGAGACAGTGGCTCCTGTCTACCAGCCCTTCAGCATACCTGCACAACAGTACGCTATGCAGGGAAACTCATCTCTTGCGTTCGGGAACTTTTGAAACACACGGTATATCAATTTTTAATGTAACAAAATTTCTAAATGCATTTGAATAATTTTTAATGCAAAATAAAGTGTTAGATGTAAGAATAAATGATCATTATTAAAATCATTATTTCTTAATTATTTTGTCGTCTTTGCATTTAGGTTTAATAATTAGTCTATATGATTACCGTTGTTAGCCCGAATATATTATTATTTCCTTGATAGACAATCTTCACCCCCCCCCCCCCACCCACCCAACTTATCGGCCTCTGACCATACAGGCCCTGGATGGTCGTATTGGATCCCAATTCATAAATAAAAATGAAAAATGAAATGAAATGTACTTATAAAACATGTACTCGCCTTATATGCGCAGCCTAACAATGTTATATTTTTCATGTAAATGTTTTTCAAAAATTCAAGGTCACTATATACGAAGCTTTCTTATAATCAGATCAATACGTTGCTTTTCGTAATACTTTACAAAAAATTGATATTTATCCAAATTCTTACAGCAAAAAAATGATCCCCCTCCCCATTTTCGTAATCGAAGCAGATATGTCAATTTTGATGAATCCAATGAATAGGAAGTTTTGGTGCTCTTTCCATCATCCCAAATATGCAAATTCGGACATATTCAAATCCTATCTTAAAAACCGTAACAGATACACCAAAAATTCCAATTGAAGACTTGTTCAGCATGGAATTCCGAACAAAACAAAACAAAAAATTTCAAAATCCGATTCGCCAAAATTGACATATCTAATTCGGTTACGAATATAAAAGGTTGGGGAGGGGGGGGGGCTCATTTTTGTATCTACCCTGTATAACGCAGTATTCTCACAACGCGGTTTCCATATAACACGTTACGAATTATTTTTTCTTTACTATAGTGCCCGGCAGGAAAGAAGAAGAAAACTCGCGCATGCGCAACTGAAAATAAAAATCGTTCAACCAATCAGAAACGGACGGAAACGGAGATTACTTATTCCGCAAGTGAAATCGCAGCTGGAACGAAACCGAAACAAATCTGGAACTCGATTAATCGATTGGCGTGCTGTTATCTTTTATTATTGTATCACTACTATATCTTTTAAATAGTTAAAAAACATTATAAATTCTGCTTCTAGCTTGACATATTTATAGCTTTCCTTGAATAAACCGACTTAGGCGAGGTGGAGGCCGCCATGTTTCAGAAACTCTGAATAAAGCAGACATTTACAATCGATAAGCAATTTTATTACACATGAGCCAGTTTCCTTTTTCTTTCATGCTGGGCAGTATGATACTGAGATTCTTATACAGAATAGTATGAACGAATTCTGAACGTTTTATGAGTACCTTCAGGGAAAGCCTACTTCGTTATGATGACTTTTCTCATTAAATTATGAGAATGAGGATGAGCAAAGTGTGCTTTATAATCGAATAAAAATAATTCAAAAATTTCAGTATACAAACAGAATATTAAGAACTTCTGCTTGTAAAAAAAATAATTAAAAACTGTCTCAATGAAGATACAGATGACAAAGCTGAAATCCGGTTCTTATTGGCTATTCGTTAAAGAACCTCATTACGAAGCCTGAGGGTACATTCAAGATGCAAGATCTAATTTATTTCTGAAAAAGTACTTACAATAGAAAGCTCCTGGGACAGTTCTCAATATAGTTTCTTTGTAGTTGTACATACTTTTCAAAAGATCAACGCTACGATTATGTGGAAAACTCTGATGTAATGGTGTTGTCAACGTATCAACATCACCCGACAGATTTATCTTGCTAAGAATTGCCATGTTGTGCATAGAGACTTTTAGCGTTATCCCTTTAGCGTAAAATCAAAGAAGGATCCGGAAACTAAGAAAGGTATGGCCCAGAATGCAATTATTCATTAAACGCGTACACGTTTTTAAAATTATGTATCTTAGTAAATAAGTAGCCTGAAATATTTGAAAAGAATTTATAGAACTAAGCAAAAAAAGGAATTCGGATTCTGAAATGGATAATTCAAACAAAAAAAAAGTTACAGCTCTACAGCCATTTCTGAAACCCACTTAAGAAGCACGGACAAAAATGCCACAAAGTGTACTCCCTCCTTCAAAACCTCTTCTTTGTCAACAGCTCAGCGCATGCGCTATGTTGCAATTTCCTTTTCTCCCGTTCCTTCCTTGTTTTGGGGGTTAGCTTCTTTGGGTCAGTAATTAAGCCGAAAATCCATCCGAGTTCCATCGCGGCTCTCGCTCACGGAAGATGGATCCGCGACGGGCGAACTAATCAGGAGCTCCGGTTCGGCGGCGCTTGTCTTCTTACATTGAGTTCGAGGAACCAGTTGAAGAGACCTCGAGAAAGGGGGTTAGGAGGGAGGTAGTGTGAGGGAAACGAGAAAGAAGGAGGGAGACGGACTTCTCGCTGACGAGGCCATTAACGAGAGCTGTTCGGAGTTGAGCGCATCAAATAATATTTATCAGACGGAGGAAGAAGATGCGGAGAAAATTAGTGAACGTGTTGCTACGATGCTCTCAGAAAAGGGCGAATGTAAGGAGTGCCCTCCCTCCCCCTCTCTCTCTCTCTCTTTTCTCGATCGTCTTCTTCCTCCTCCTCCTTTTCTTTTTTCCATCCATCCTTTAACTTTCTTTTCTGGCGCGTCTTTTCCGTGCTTGTGTGTATATATATCTATATAATAATCAAGTCCGCTTACTGACGGCATTACGTGTTCGGCAAACGAGAAAAAGCACACGCGCTATGAATTTTCCACAAAAGTCTGACGTCGAATAACTCTTCATTGTGACGCAGCAGCCGTTGAAAAATGACTCCTAATAGGCTGTTATTATGGACGGCGGAGGATGCGCTGACCATTACGGGGGCTCGCAAGGCCCCTGCTTGATGGAAGAGCTTGCCGAGCCGAGTCGACAAAGCAGGCGCGTGAGCGACGGACTGACAAACCCAGGCGACGCGGCTATCCACAGGGCTTCCGCTTTGCTGGAGAGTTGCATGTCTAAACGCTTTCATGAATCTCCATTGGTTGGCGCGGCTGGAGATTGGAAGGGTCGCGGCGCGCGTCTGATTGAGAACCCCGCTAGAGCGACGTCGACGAGGAAAAAAAAAAAGAAGAAATTCACCCGTTTGGAGTGGGGGCCACGAAGGAGGGGTAGGGTTAGACGAGATGCAAGCAGGACGACGCTACGACACAAGAGACCGAGGGGGTTGTGACGAGGGGGTATGGAGAAAAGGAGAAAAAAAGAGAAGGGATTGAGAGGAAAGGGGGAGAGAGAGAAAAAAAGGAAGAAAAGGCTTGCCCAGACGGGTGTTGAGAAGTCGACGACAGGATTTTGGTGAAGAATTTTCAGTAGCAGACGGTCCTCTTTTCAAACATAAAAATCCGTTTTTACATTTAATTTTAACACAAGGAGTAAATCTCAACAACAAACAAACATCTCTCAGGAGTAAACTCAAAAATCACAAGAAAGCAAACGCGTTCCCGTACCCCTACACGAAATTATTAAGCGAACATTTTTTTTCCCAACTCCCCAACTATTCATCATTCCAGCGAGATTAGACGAGGGCCAAGTTTTGCCTCTCTTGATTGGATATTAATTACTCGCTTGTAATCAAGAAATCATCGCTGGCACAAAGGTGGCGGCGAAAGCGAAAGTTCTAGAGGGTGGGGGTAGCGAGAGCAAGAGCGGATGTGGAGATAGAGCGCGCGCTCACAGTTACTATAAAATATAGTTAACTCATCCCCTCTTCGCCTTCCGCCTCTCCCATCTCTTGCTTGCTTTGCCATCTTTCAACGAACAAAAGCAAAGGCCTCCGAATGCAAATGGCCCGATTCATATCTGTCTGTGCCGGGGCCGTACCCTCCCTCCCTATCTTAAGGAACCCGTCTGTCCTCTTGCCTCACACCTCCTAACCCTTTTACGCCCGGAGCGGCTGCAACAATGGGGCCGCCAACCTCCCTTCTGTCTTCCTGGGGACCCCTTCGCTCTATTCAAAATGAGTGCACTTAATTGCGAGCTGATAGGCTTAAGGATGCGCACGCGACTGGCGCATGAGACGAATGGCCGCGCCCACCTCGGGCCTGTCCTTGCTCCTAATGAAGACCGTAGCTAACGTGGCAGGGGACGGCGGAGGAAGGAAAAAAGGAAACGCACACTGATAAGGTGAGGTTCGAGCTGGTTATATAGAGCTTAAGAGGCGAGGTCGCGTGGTATGATTAATAGCGGAGGCTTAATTTCCTCTTCTTTTTTGATGGCTTGTATACTTTGGAACGCACTCAACCAATGGTCTTACTAATAAACGTCATAACGAACTTACAAGCCCAGTTCAAAAGACTTTCGCAGCTTCATTAGGTTGCCTCACATCTAGCTCTACAGTCTTCATACCAGCAAAGTTATACACTGAACGGCCTATATAAAGTCCAAGAAAATCCATAGCAACAAAAGCTAATTAACTGTCAACAATGAACATTCTATTAAATATTTCGATTATATAGGGTGATTCACTATACAGAGTGTCCCGAGAGGAAAAGTCAGTATTTCGTGTGGGTACAGAATGAGTTATTGTAAGTCAAAAACGTATTTCAACACGATGGACCATCTACTCATGAACTGCTACGAGAAATCAGTTTTACCTAATCGCTGAATTGGTTGCGGTGGAAGAGTTAGTTGGCCATCAAAATTACCTAACTCCCTTAGATTTCTGCTTGTGGAGTTCGTTAAAGCTTGCGGTTTATAAAACTACAGTCAATACAGATGCTGTGGACCAAATAAGAAAACGTGAAGATGCAACTCGGCACATTCTCATAAGAATGGAAACATGCATCGAAATACATGGCGAGATGTACGAAAATTTGTTATGATAAAGTTATTAGAATAATGCAATAAAATAAAAAGCATATTAAAAACTTGATAATTTTAATTTCATTTCATTCTATAACCACACAAAATATTGACCACCCTGTATACTCTTTTACCAAATTACTCTTTACTTCAAGTAAGTACCCCCCCCCCCCTGCCACGAAAGAGTTAACTCCCTAATAAATCATCCTGTAATGCAATGTAGTATAATAATTGGTCAATGAACGTTTTATTTGTGACCCCCTACATAATTAGCGCCTTCTAAATCAATATTTTTATTTACAAAGAAGAAATCTTCTAACAATCTTAGGTGTAAAGCCAATGTTCTTAAAGCCAATGTTCTTACACATAAATATTTAGTAAGGACATTCCAACAACAACAACAACCTAACCTATACACCTTAAAAAAAGATAAAATAACCGTTAAATATAATAAGTTCCTTATAGGTACATATAGAAGGAAGTTAATAGGCCCACAGTCTGGAACCAGCGGCAAAGCGAGGGAAAATGTCATTACTAATCTCAAAGTGAATAAACTGAAGAAAAACTCTTCAGACACGCGATAGCTCAATTAGCAAGAACGATGCAGCAAAAGCTATGGTCTCTGGTTCGAGTTTAAGTCGCGAAATTAAAATTCCCTTTTCTATTTGTAACTGATGCCCCCCAACCAAAAAAACCCCTAAAAAAACAGAAACAGAAGGGGATGGTGATGGGACAGAAAAAAAATGGAACCATTTAGAATTTCTCGAGTAAAAATAAATTTAATACAAAAATCTAGTATCCTAATTTTCGTAAAAAAAAAAAAAAATAAATTGAAATACTGTGGCTGACTGACAAAATCGAAAGATTATTCTAAACCAGAGGAAAGACCCGAAGCAGAGTAATTCGCTATCCTTAGGAATCATTATAGAGGGTTGCGGCCCTTGCTCCTATTTTAAACCATTTCTCGAGCCGATTTTGAGTTAATCTCGAAACACACACTAAATGAAGACTTGCCAAAGATTAAAGGAGATGGAGAGACAACATAACATGCGTTAACTACAAAACCGAGATATTTAAATTTTTTTACTTTGGCCATCTAGGGACCACGTGACCTAACACTCATGATTTCCTATCATGTTTTTGTGTTAAGTGAAATTTGAAAGAGGGGAATCGGTATATAAATGATTCAAATTTCATTAACAATTCCAGATTATGGATGAAAATAATGAGAGGATGATAATGAAAAGGGACAAACACAAACACCCATGCCGTCCGCGGGATACGAACCCACGACTCACCGGTGGCTAGAAGCGGCAAGACCTGCGCCTTAACGCTCTCGGCCACCGAGCTGGCTAAAAAATCATTTATTATAATCCAATGTATAAAAATTGCTATAATCTTCAGGAAAGGCTAGTTAACTCAAGGCAACTTTAGACACTTCCAGATATAAGTCATTTCATCTTTATAGAGTCATCAGTATTAGTTCAATTTATTATTTTTACTGATACACTCAACACTATCACCATAGCTTTTCTGTTTTCCTTCCTCTTTTTCTCTCCTTCAGCTTTTGTGTTCTAGTTCCTTTTCCATATTCGTCCGTCTTATTTTCCTACCGGTGTAGCTCTTCGAGGCCATCCTTCCAGAGTCATGCTCTCGACATGTTCTTTCCCATATCTAATCTGTCATGTTGTTTATCTTAAGTTTTTTCCCCCCCTTAAAAACTTAATTTCGAATTTTGTCTATTAAATTGATTAATTTTTTTCAAATTAATCTTAACGCTTAATTTTTTAGATTCCGGTCCTCTGATTCAAGGCTATTCCAATTGTTTAAAAATTTTGACGCTATTGCGTCAGTTAGTTACTCTGGTTGTGTAATTTTTTGTTATGATGCCATCCCCAACTTACTGGTTTTGTTCTAATTGACTCAGACTATGTATAAATCAATCTGTTTTCTTTTCTTTTCTTTACTTCCAGATGCGAAAATAAATGTACGTGTACAAGAGGAATCAACTTCTCTTATATTCAAGATTACCCTCGGTGTTCTATTTGCACGTAATTTTATAATTTATAATAATAATGTAACAACAAAGTGGAGATCCCACCAGACAAACCGGAGGGAAAAAGCCCAATGTTGTCCCCCAACAGGCATAGGCCCAAAACTGGGTTAATGAGATTACAAAAAAATATATATATATAACAAATATAGAACTAAAACTAGTTAATACAAAACTAGAAAACTAAGAAATTACGACCCAAAAAACGGGGGGGGGGGGGAAGAACAAAAAAGAACGAACATACTAACAAAAGACTAAAAAAGAGACAATAACAAAAAACAGTCATAAAAAAATATATCTACGTTGATAGGTTTTAAAATTAATAACAAAAAATTGGGTATCGTTAAAAACATTACTTAATAGTTTGGATAAAGGATTAATATTAGAAATATGTGTTTTCCACTTAGTCGGATACTTACTAGTACTGAGGGAAAGATTGAACAAAACAACAAAAGCAGAAGCAAGAACTGAAAGACATCCCTTAAACAAATAATCAGGGATATCTGCGATGAGGCACGATCTGGACGCAGAGAGAGTCCTACCTACGTCAATGATATTGGATTCTGTTATAGGACCAATAGAAAATTCTTTGTCTACCTTAGACCAACACCTTTTCAAAGTTTCATCATCACCAGGATTTTGTGCCGTATTTGAGAGGTGATTATAATAATAAACGATTAAAAAAAGGTGAGAGCCATATTGAGTCACCTTAAATCATTAAATTATTATGAAAGTGAAGGATATGAAAAGATTCTTAACGAAAATAGGAGTTCACTCAAAAGTTCAAATCTAAATCTAAATCTAATATCAAAGTATTTTTGCTTCGTTGTTGTTGTTGTTGATTTATTTCGCTAATTAGGATTAAATTACATGTCCCTTGTCTCCCATGTTGATGGCACAAACTTCGCATCCATCATTCCAATAAAATGCGATTTCTTGCCCTTCGTCTTTAAGAATTAACAAGCGTCAAAGTGGCGGCACAAGTTCTCCGTTTCGAAAAGTACATTTCCCCTCCCCGAAAAAAAAAATTATATACACTTTCAAAATTTTTTTTTCTTTCTTTCCTCTGTTTTCCTTCCTCTTTTTCTCTCCTTCGGCTTTTCTGTTCTGCCAACGACAACGCTAATCCTCTGGGGAAATGTAATGCACAAACGGAAAAGCGACAACATCCTGACTGCCCTGTCCGGGTGACAGGTAAAGTCGAAACAAGACGGTCCCGAAAGGTGAAGTGTGTCGCTTTCACGATGGGGGCTTTGGGTGTGTCGATGTAAGTCTGTATGCGTGTGTGTTTCTAACTCTACGTGCGTGTGTGAGTGTGTGTGTTGTTGTAGTAGCGAGAGGCGAACAACTGCGGAGGTTTTGGGGGATGACGGGCGGCACCGGGGCGACAGCGTTAATCTTCCCGTGTCGCCGTCATTTCAGAGACAGAGAAAAATGCAGATGACATCGGGTGACACATTTTAAGAACCTTTCGCACTGGCAGAAACACGTTTCGCCCGATTAACGATGCGCACACGACAGCCGTTAGGCTTAGGCGGTTAGAGCTCGGCTTGGATTCCCCGCTGCGCCTTGGACACCGCCGCTCTCCGCCCCCGACGATGTAAACACGCACAACACCGTCCGCTTATAATCATTAAAAAAAAATAAAAGCAACACCTCCATCTTTATTAATCACCCCCATTCTATACATATAAGAACACATTTTTATCAAAAAATTATATACAAACCTATCTCCCTTCTCCTAGGCCTAACGAAGCTTTATCGCTTCGCCGTCGTTATGATGTGTCAATGTTTCTTGGGAAGTTGGCGCTGATAACCATCACTCCTCCGAGGGTTAAACTAATTATTAGTGAGGGTAAGCAATCTAAGTTGTCGCTTCAATTATATCCGTAATTAATAAGTTCCTCCTCGCATGTGATAATAATAAATTAACTCTGCGTCCTTCCTTTGACGAGAGCGCAACTTCAAAATTTTACATTTTCTCCCCCACTCCAACATAAACTTAAATTTTGTATTAAAAAGACGCTGGGGAGTTAAAGTTTTAAAAGAAAAAGAACCCTAAAGGTGAACACTTTGGTTTAATAATAATAATTTAAATAAATAATAATAATAAACCGAAAGAGATACTAAAGAGAAACATTAATTAAGAAGGAGACAATTTTAATGTTAATGAACTTCTTGAATTAGAATTGTAATTTCCATGCCATAATCTTAATTGCCTGCGAATTTATAAGAGGGATTCCGAAGTAGCCAAGTCGTCGCCGAGGGTCTCCGCAGACTGCCTGGTGACTGAGTCGACTACGCCCACCACAGTCAATCGAGTTAGTTATTGTTGAGGAGTTCGAATCCAATTTCGGATATGCGTATCTCTCTGTTCATATGCCAATTGTCAATTATACTCGATATTAATAGGGAACACGCAAATTTGAAGAGGAACCTACAATCGGAAATAAGGGGTAGAATAAAATTTAAAAAATAAAATTTTCAAAATAAATCCACTTTTCTCAAATGGGATTCTCGGAATCAAGATTTAAGACGTTGGAAATTATATTTTGTTTGTAGGCCTAAATCTATTATTCCTTGTCTTTCAACGGAAAATTTACCATAATACGCGAAATTTTCTGAATATCGTATTCAATCACAAGTTAAGCAATACGATTTCACAGCATATCACGATTAGAAAGTTAACCCAGGAATATCCCACTTATTTTTCGCTCACACACGTGTCTCTGACAAGGGAAGATGCCTTGAATGAAACCAGAAGGACTCAAATGGCTCCAACTCCTAGTTTTATGCCAACAATTGGGTTATACAGTATCGAACATATACACACATATCTGTGTACAAAAGAAAGTCACAACAAAGAAGCTGAAACAAACGTTTGATCTAAACTTTTATCATCGTATAGGTAATACGCAAGTTTACAACTTTGGATTTGCGACAGACCTAAACCATCAACCAGGTCAAGTGCTATAAGCTTCACGCTTGGATCTAAACATGCCCATTGGAATATTTTGTTGTTTCAATGTAATGCAGAAAATGATATTTATTCCAATTCAGGGTAGTTAAAAACACATCTATAAAATCTATTCCTATCGAAAAGCTTTTCAAATCACAAGAAAGACTTTGTTAAGTTAAGCTATGAAAAGATGAAATTTAAGGTTATCTATTGTAACATCACTTTGAGAATATTATTATTATTATTATTTAGCAGCCCAATAGAGGATAAAAGATATAAAACGGTTAAACTAATGCCACGGAATAAACTTATGGGTTCACACCTTTAGCTGGTTTGATATACATGAATAACGTATGTTTTAAAACGCCACTATTATAAAATCCAGAAGAAAAAAATTCTAAGATTATTGGGGACTGAATTCCACTGTCGAATCGCATTAAAAGGGAATTTTGTACTTTTAAAATTAGATAAAAGAATATTGACCTCAAACAAATGACAACATGACAGTTTTTGAGGCCCTAGAAACCCAAAAAAGTATTTGGGATATGTAATACAGTGTATCTCATCAAATAAGGGATTTTAGATTCGAAGAACGAAATTAACGAAGTTATATTAGAGAGAATTCCCCTAGATCTCTTGGAAAAAAGTAAATTAATTTTATGACTTAGCTGTATGACAAACTTTTATAATAATAAAAAATATTAAAATGGGGTTATTTATTCGTATAATGCTCAGGATTAGTTTATAACAGACATTCACTCTGATAAGACATTAAAAAACTCCCCTAGACAAGATTCCTACTTTCATAGAAACGTATTTGCCTCTCGTCTCCCTAAAACATTTTCTTAGCAAAGGCCTAAGTTTAAAGAAAATAAATTTCTACACGTATGTGTATAAAAAAAAAATCCCAAGATGTCGAAAGAGATCTTCATCATGGCCATTTGCAAATGGAAGCGATGGAAGGGTGTTATTTTTGCCCTCGAATTTCCCCCTTCTTCTTCCAGTAGGAATAGGCAAGGAGCCCACATGGTCACTGAGCGTGATTGACTGTTGCATTTGCTTCGATCGCAGTTTTACGGCCCCGGGAGCTCTTTCCTAAGACGGCGAGTCCGCTGTCCGCAGGCGGGCATGTCCAGTCAATGGCCTCCCCACTCTTCATCCATTTACCCTTCTCCCCCCCCGCTCACTTCTAAGCACGAAATGGAAGAGAGAGAAAGCAGGAAATAAAATTATGGATGTTAAGTAAACGAAATATAAGGGCATGGAAGTAAATGGAAAACAATTTTTAACCATTAGGAAGCTACCATAAACAGAAACTGTATAAAAAAAAAAAAATGTTGAAATACACGCATAAACTGAAAAACTCTTGAACACATTAAAGACTCTACATAACAATGCCTCAGGGAATGAAAAATATGGTCTTTTATTGTCATATTAAAAAAAATTCTAATCTGTGCTTTACTTTCTTCATGTTTCGCTTGAGAGCCTTCCTGACTAGCGTAGGTGTTATACAGGAAAGCCATTTTAAGGTAATGGTTTTCATACGTAAAATTGTTAAATGAAACGATTTTCCTTTTAAGAAAATATTTCAGAAGTTTATATTCGTTTCTATACGTAATAACAAACAATGTAAACCATATTCGTTTCTATTTAGATGCAGATTTAATCAGTAAATTCTTCCTGACTTAGAGCAATATTTAAATTGACTTGGAATCTTCTTTGTTCTTGGTAATAAAATTTCAAGGTTAGAACTTATTCTAAATCTTCTAGTGACTTTAAATATGATTATTTATAGACTTGTTATACGTTTGACTATTTTATATATATGGAAACAATTTACTGATTATTAAACAATAACTTCAATTTTTAAAACAATATTTATATCTGCATTTAACAGCAAACTTGGTACTATTACGGAATTTTGAATTAAAGAAATATATATTCTCCATTAAAATTTTATTTATTTTTTAAAAATAATACAAATATTATAATATTTTCGAAGTAATTCAGGATGTTCATACAATTCTGTATTGATAAGAAACGGCAGGAGAACGGTCAGTAATTACCTAAAACCGGGGTGACTTTGACCTTTTTTTTTCAAAATTGAGTTTGTTACTCCATGATTGTTTGCATAAATTATTCTAAGAGGCGCTGTGTTAGCTCTATGGCCTCTTCTTTCTCTATGGCCAAAATAATAAATATATGTGACGATGGAGACATGAGAGTCATTTTTTCGCACAAAAGGCCATGGAAAATCGCTTCATTTTCCACTTTCGACAGATGAGTCAAATATTTCGGTGAGCGATATTGTGCTGCAGATACTTACTGAGAGAAGAGCCATTTTTTTTTCTTTAAAAAATGTTCTTGGCAATTTTTGTTTGAATTGATCAGCCAAAAACTGCTGGTACGCACTTTACCGACGACCTAACAACACAAATCCAGACAAGAAAGAGAGAAAAAGGGACAAAGTCGTAATGTCACGCTAACATACAGGCATTTTCACCAGTTATGATACCTCATCATTAACTAACCTTACTAACCTTATTTTATCACTAACCTCATTTTAATTATAATTATATTACTCTAATCGTATGTTTTTTGGGCTTCGCCTCTTGGGAGACAATATCGAGTTCGGTCCACAGCTTATCTGGTGGTTCCTCCCCTTCTGTTGTTGTTACATTATTATTATTATTGTTATTATTATTATTATTATTATTATTATTATTATTATTATTATTATTATTATTATTATCTCTGTTTTTGTCATTTTTTGTTCAAATAAAAATTCTCAACTGATAATACTAATGCAAGATGAGCTTTCTTAAACACCTGAGTGAGTGGCATTGCCCCAAGAAAATACTGGAAGCCAGTTTCTGATGAAATAATATACCAATGGGCAAAATCATCCCTTTTTCCCGAATGACTTAACCCACTCACTTTTTGAATTTTTAAAAATACAGGGTTGGAGGGAAACAATACTGTACAACGTAATTCGATTCTATAAGCCTTCTATCATGCTTGGATGTTTTTTTTTTATTATTATTATTTTTTTTTGGTGCAAATACTTGAAATTTGGCTAACAAGTTCAAATTTGGGCAAAGTGAACCCGGTTTACGGTACCATCTTTATTGCCCGTGAGGATGATAATTATACCGAAACGCATAGGGTTGTTACCGTATTGATTGTCCAGACCCAGTTCTTGCTGTAATATTGTTTTATACGATCTATCCATCATAAGATTTTAAATTTTATAGGAGTTATAGAAAGTCATTGTGCATAGCAAGGTAATAGCAACTGAATATGGTTATTTTCACTAATCATTAAGGCATTTTTTAAAAACTTAATAGACTTTCCCCTTAATATCTCTTAAAATTCGACATTTTAAACTTAATAGACTTTCGACCCTATTGCCGTTTAATTTTTATTCTACAGAGAATCTTAAAAGAGAACAAAAAGATTCATCTACTAAATAATTTAAATTTTTCATCATTAAATAAAAAACCCAAAATGAGTTGTGTTCGCTCATCCTGTTGAATACGTTACAAATCGATTCATCAATAACCAATAAATCAAGAAATTACCTTTCTAAAACACTTTACTATATTTTCACTTTCATCCCATATAAAACAAGCCTTATGACATTCATGGTTTAGACGGCACAAGGACTTTATAAAGATCCAGTATATGGAATAAAAGCGCTTTTCCATAATAAGTTTACTTCTTTTGATTGCTTTCATTATCATGTAGCAATAACTCAGTACAATATTCTTTCAACAGTGATATAGAGCTTCTTTTACAGATTCACAAAAAAGGGCTTATAAAGGCAAGTTGAATAGGTCCAATCGCCAACTACAGGAGTGAAGTTCACCTCTGAATGAATAGGTAATTGCCGAATCCATTGAAATTATGCTAAAAGTCATTTCCTATGTATCTAAAAATATTATTTTTTGTATATAAATATTATTAATTAAAAAACTGTTCCGTTTGATTTGTTTTTTATAACTACATGCACATAATTAAAACATTATGATAGTGAAAAACCAAAAAATATATATTAGAATTTTTATTATATGATAGAAAATACTCTAGATGCCTATATAAAAATATGATAAAAGAATTTTAAGAAGATATCTACCGAATTCAAAAAATTTGAGTAAAGCAAAAAAAAAATAAAATAAAATAAAAAAAAAGAAGCGGTGGGAAGAAAAGAGCAAGTCTTCTTGGAAATGGAAAGTGCAAGAAACATGAATAGTGAATGTATGTATGGGTGGGTCCTGTCTTTCTATTTTCTTTTTTTTTTAAGGTTGAAGCCCAAACTTGCCCCCAATGTAAAATTAAAATTTAAAATGGGAGGGGAAGAAAAGGTTTCGCCATTACACTTTGCACGAAGTTCGGACACTCAAATTGAATTTTTTTTTCGTCAAATTCTCAGACATTGCCACACCGGACATCGTTTATTAAATGCTTACTGAAATCGATTTTTGTAAATAAGTAAGCTTCCTTTACAACTTAGACAGCGCAGTGAAATAGTAATGCTTTTTTGAAATAAAATAAAATCGAAACCCTTTATAAAAACATAGCAAATAATGTTAAAATCAAAATTCAGATTCTATTAATATTAACCAGTACACAACTGAATACAATATTTATATAAATAAAATATAAAACTATTATAAAATACAAAATTATTATTTGAGCCTAACCTAATATCTACCTTCAATTCTCCTATCTTCTAATCCTACACAGACATAGGGCTACAGTGTAGCCAGACTCCAAACCATGAATAACGCTTTTGTATTTGCACCCGCCACACGCGACCATTCATGGAACCCTGTTTACTCTTTCGTCTTCAAACCAATGCAAATAAAAACTCAAGTGGTTTGCCTCAGTTTTTTTTCTCCTCTTCTTCCTTCCTTCCCTCTTTATTTCCAACATTTGCCTTCAAGGAACCGTCTCGCTCCACTCCGGTTCCTGAAACCCCCTTCCCTCCTTAAAAAAAAAAAATTAAAAAAAATTCCCAATGAAACCATCTATGAGAAATGCCGTCTATTAACAGAACGAATATGTTGATTGGTTAAGTCGCTTGACGAAGCAGATGGATGGATGGATGTCAACGAAGAGGACTAACAAACGACACCACTGCTTTCATATGCATATCACGTGACCCCTTTCTCATCCCCCTTTTTACCCGGTGTGTCGGCCGTGTTTAGACTGACGACGGCGACGGCGGCTGAGTAGGGTTCTTCCAAGGTTGTTCGACTTGATGAACTTAAATGGATTCTAATTGCGCAGACGCAGGATGCACGAAGAAAGTCACCAAAAGGTGGAACTAATATCGGATAATATTTCGCCATACTTCTTTCTCTTTGCCGCGAATCAAGAAAATATTCTTCCTATAGACCCTTTGGAACATCTAAAATAATTGTATCATACATTGTAATGGCTGATAAACATATCACGCGATGTTGCAGATTATATTCTTGATATCATATTATGCAATGTCCCAAAAATCCTGTATATAGGGAATAAGAAATATTGCAGATGTAGAATACACTTAGTTGAAAAAGTATAATATAGTGATATTATAGCCTTCGATATTATATTTATGTGTTTTCTCAATCTGCAACACATAATGAGACCAGATTATCGGGAATCCAGAATATAAACTATTCTACAAAAACTACATGAAATTAACGAAAGAGTACAAGTTAACAGAAGTTCCAAAAGCTTGAAGTTTTCCCAGTTATGGGGTCTCAAAGGAACAAAATTAATAGAATTCGAGCAGGAGGAAGACAAAATAACCAGAAATTGTAGATCGCATAATTACTCTATGAATCCTCAATAAATAAGTAATCGTCATCTCCTTTTTATGGAGATATTATAAGCCTTTTATTACTTTCATCGATGTTTAAAAGCTCATGAATAAATTTTGTACAATAACTTCGCTATAATCGATTCGTACTTACCATCATCACTACACCCATTCGCTCTTAAAAAAATAAAAAAAAAATATATAAAATTACAATAAAGAACCGCCTAAGTAATTTCAAATAAAACCCAATTCCCCGTCACTTTTTTTTTTAAATGTTAATATTCCTCCCAAGTATCGAACACTTGCCACGATTCCATTCTTTTCGGTCAACCATCCAAATCTTTAAAATTCCCTCAAAATTAGTTTTCAAAGCAGGGACATGAAAGGCTAAAAAATGATGAAGAAAAAAAAATTAAAAAAAAAAAAAGAGAGCGCGGCCCCTTTCATTTTGTTTGTTTTCAATCAAGGGAATGGCGAGAAAATTTCCACTTCCCATCATCACACGTCAAATTAAGTTCGGACGGTTGAGCATTTTGGTCAGAAGGACACAAATCGAAACGACATTGGTTGAGAAAAAGGGTGGTGGGGAACCCCCTCCCCCACGAGAAAAAAAGGGGGATTGTGGGAATGGGGGGGTGGGGAGAGTGGGAAAAGGGGATGGGGTCCTACTTAATTTTAGACTCAAAAATTAATATCATCTTCTAATAAGAGACCTGAGTGAAATCAATAGAACAAGCTTCTCTGTGTAGAGACTTCATTCATTTTAGACTGTATTGCTAAAAATTTTTCCAGTCCACACATGGAGTGAATAACATTGTTTCGAAGATTGTCACCAAGAAGATAATGTTTCTTACTGAAAATAAAAAATATCAAAACATTTGCCCAAGGTTTTCAGTCATTTTCAACAACGTGATATAAAATGATGCAGTGAAGCGATTTAAATAGACAGCTATGGGAAAGATACCAAATTGGAACCAATCAGGAATTGAAGAATTTACATAAGTTTAGCCAATTGTCGACGTTCACAGGATCTTTATGAAAGTGTGGTAGGAGACTGGACGTCTTTCTAGAAATTTACAAAAATTCTAAAAAAATTCAATACTTCTCTTTACGTGTTTATAGTACAACAAAACTCGATAGGTATAAAATGCTATATTCAAGTAGCTAATTGCATTGACTTCCAAAAATTACTTAAGGATAAGTTATATGAAAAAAGCGTAGAGATAAAATTAGGTGTGGAGACTTCTATATACATAAGACAATCGAAATGAAAAATCAGCACAAGAATTAGTGATCACTTGGCTTACATAAAGAATGCAAAGACGGAAACGTCTAGTTTGCGGATCCATCCAGTAATATAAATATTGGTATGCCCCCAAATTAGTTAATGAAACGTCTTTAGTTCTTCAGACAAGACTATTGAATATTTGGAAACGTCTATAGTTCATCCATCGAAAGAAAAACTATGTCAAGGTCATGAAATACCAATCAAAGCGTTTTTGGAATTTCCCGACTATTACTTAGATTTTCTTTCACTGGAGAGACTGTAGAAGCACGTCCAATCTCTTATCGCACTTTGATAAAGGTTCAGTGTCGATGAACGGCCAAAATTAGCTAAATTCATTAATTCCTGATTGGTTCCTATTTTGAATATGTTTTCCAATGTAATGTTTTCCCCTCTCATCGACGTGGGACTTATATCAATGTTTGGCAGAAGATTGAACGTCTGTTTAAAAATTTCCAAAGATTCTAAATTCAATAATTTTGGATCTTTATTACTGTGGAGACTTATAATTTGGAATTATATCCGTGTCTATTTACAAAACTGGACGCCTCCGTCTTCACATTTTTATATAAGCTAAGCGTTTACTAATTCTCATGCTCATGCTTCTTTTCGATTGACCTAGGTAACAGCTTCCACAGGTAATTTTTAATTCTATCATTTATATCAGGCTGATGAAGGAGACATAATCACTAAAATGTGCGCATCAATGCTTGAAATATACGATAATTCATCTTTAAAATTTAAGGATCTTACTGAAACATACCTGTAACCTGATCAAAATCATTAATTCGTTTTGAGTACAAATACCTGGATGTATTAAGCATTTTATTAATTTTATATTGAATTAGATAAACAATTTTCATATTTTCCCTAAACAATCAAAATTTAGAAATTAACTCTCACATCGGTCCTCCTCAATAGCATACACAATGCTATGCAGTCTCAATTCCGAGCACCATAAAAAAGACGAAAGGGTTGAGACATAAAGAATAACAACAGTAACAGCTGCTATGAAGGTAAAAATTACAAAATAAAAAAAAACAACACATACAAACACAGACAGACGTCCCTACACACAAACAAAGCTAGGGGTGGAGGTTTGAGTTCTAAGGAGCAAAAACGTCGCCGCTCGCTCTCTCGCTGGCGGTTTACGGTTGGCGCTTGCTCAGTGGCGCGTTTGTTCACGGCTCCCCGGAGAGGACGAGCGGTTGACGGCGGACAACTCCCCTTTCCCTCTCCCCGGCCCAGGCTAATAGGCGGGCGGGGACAACGAAACCGTCCTTTTCGGAAAAACCTTCCGTATAGAAGTAAAGTCTATAGCATCGAATCTACGAGGAGTCAAGGTATGAATTCGTTTATCGGTTGCAGATATAAGGCCGAGTCTATGACAGAACCACGCCCCTCTTTACGAAAGCTTCTTACCTAAGAACGAAGTTTCATCTCAGATAGTAAGTGCCTCACTCGCTACTGTGTTAATCTTAGAATATTACAATAAAGCAAAATTTGTTAAAATAAGGAACAATTCTTAACATATCAGAAAGCATCTCAATGAAATTTAAATTTAACCTCACTATCATCTTGCTAAGTGCAAAAATAAGTTCTAACTAAAAAAAAAAACTCCAGGGTCTGTCAAGAAATTTTCTGCGCGTATTTTCTCTATATACGCCTTCTCCAGGAAGCATCTAAGTCTGATATTAATAATTTTTAATATCTTTGATTAAGTAAAATTAAGGTTAACCGTTCAAGCAAACCACAAGTATACATTAGAATCATGGAAATTAGTAGTAAGAAATGAATCGATAAGCATTAAAATCCTTACTTATCATCATCCTTAGTCTTGCTATCGAAACATCATATTCGTCGCATTAACATCGTAATATTGTCTGTAGACAGAATGACTTAAGAATCTTTCAGAATAACTTGTCATAAAAACTATTCGTCGATGTTTGTAAATAACTAAATATAATCGAAAATAAACGAAATGAAACCTTACTAACAGGTTATAATATTAAGTAAGAGACTGTAGATAGAGCACTAAGTGTTATGTAAAAAAACCTACAACAACATTCATGAACGGAGAAACGTGGGAGTTACAATCGATGAATATACAGTAAAAACAGAATCCAGTCGATATCGAAAGAGGGGAAAAATAGAGCAGGATAGGCCTAAAAACCATATATCAAAAGAGCTATGGCCAACCCCTTCACAGGGAGCAATCATAAAAATCCTGATGGGAAATTACGTCATTGTTTCCGTTGCGTTGCACTTGGCAAATGTGACGAATGAAAAAGCCGCCAATCTCTCTCTCTCACTCACTCAACATCTACGCACTTCTTTTTTTTCTTTTTAATCCATCCTTCCATTTTCCAAATCAACATCGTAGAAGAGGATGATGATTCCTTCCAGCAGACTTTTTCATTTTTATTTCCGTCACTTCTCGCCCACGCATCATCGCAGTTGTTGCCCGGATCTCGTCGTATCCATCTCCGGCCAGAAGCGACGCTCTCTCTCGTTGGGTGAAGAATCGAGACACGAGAGAGCGGGTTCGACGACGGCTATCTCCTAAGCCTAACCGGTAAAATGTATGGATATGGAAAAAAGGGGAAAGAAGGCTTGTCCCACTCACCTCAGGTTGCCGTCGCCGTTCGCCATTGTGTCCCGCGAAGACGTTTGTCTGCGGCGCCATCCGCTCCGTCGCAAGGTAGTCAGACAGACACACATGTACATATACACTACTGAGTGAGAAAAGGAGAGGCACACACCCTCGCTCCGAGTGCAAAAACGGGCTTTTCGGGTGCACAAAGAGCTTTGTTTTTGCATTCTAACCCGTCCCCATCGCGCTGCAACCCGGCGGGTACGGTGAGAGAGCGGTGAGCGCAGACCCCAGACCCTTTGTTCCCAGCTTTTTTTTCCCCTTTTTTCCCTACCCCCTCCTCGGCTCCCTAGCATGCTGGCCCTATTGAGGACTCCGGCTTTTGTGTTTTCCTACCCATACAGGCAAGATTTTTTTCCTCTCGCTCTACGAGAACGTCCCTAACCGATTCATTTCACAATTTTTTTTCTTCATATTTCTCTGTCAATATTGCGTTTTTTTTGCCCTTTTTTCCCAAGCAAGGGACGATCTAATAAAGAATAAGGAGCGGATATCGAAAAAAAAAGTGAAAAAAATTCCTATCCCCCTTCTCTCCTTCTTCATCTGCTAACAACATTTCGAGTAATATCTCAAAGGTGACGAAAACCGCGGAGAAAAAGGTGAGTGAAAATCATTCCCAAAAACGATGAGTGATTTGAACGCTAAAATACACAACACTAAAGGGTAAGGGGAACAGCATAAAAAAGAGCAGTAAAAAACGAACGACCACCCTTTCCTCTCAGAAGAACCCTTTCAAAAGAGCGCGAATGAAATTCATTTCAAATCCAACAACTAATTGTTCCGACGAAATTCATGAGATTTCAGATCTCGTGCAAACGAATGCATACTAAACATCTCAGAAATCATATTCATAGCACCTCTAACAATAAGTGCTTTAGAAATAAATATTTCAAACCTGTTACATCCCCAACTTACCCCACAATTAAATCGAGCGCATCCTTATATACTTAAATATAATATATTCAAAAGAAAGGACCTCCATCTTCCCAACCCCCTCCCCCTTAAAAAACCCCCATTTCTCCCTTAAATTTTTTCAAACTTGTTCCACAGGGCTCTTACCTTAAGGCAAAGGGGTCTTTATGTAATGTCGAGGGGATTTAACCTACTTTTAATTCAGAATCGAGCGCGAACCAATCATCTAGATTTTACCGAATATACCGACGGGAGAAGGGAAGGAAACCAGGTCGCCGGAAGGCTTCTTTTCTGGCATCAAATCAAAATGCCGACAATAATTTAAATGTCAATTTCACAGGATTACAATGGACTCGAACTTAGAGGGAAGAAGATAAATAATCGCTTTAAACTTATATATAAAACCCCAACATTATCTCCATATTGTGCTAAGTCTCTCTTCTTTAATTCTCTATTCAGAGACCTATATATACACATTAGACACGCATTCTCAAGTGAAAATGCATTGATGTTGACGACAATCTTTCAAAACACGTGACTTGATAAGGACAATTCACATTTCCTTATCGATTAGATCTTTTCGTGTTTTTTTTTTAAAGTTTTTTAAAAGTAATCTTGGCCGGGAGTTAATGAGAATCGACATTTCGTTGTCGACCATGTTTGAGGGCGTGTGTCGCTCATTAAAATTCCTCAACCTCATTCGAGGGGAAATATTTTCCTATGTAAACTGAACATTGCATTGCCAAGGCAGATATTGTTATGGCCAATCTTCATATGGCCACAAGAGCCTTATCACTAGCAGTGTTCACCATTATTATTAAGGCTGAGATTGTTATAACCGAGTCTTCTGACTGCAACAGTAAGGCTAATAAATGAGGCTTATATCTAAAGCCATTCAGAAAACTTGAATCCACATTAACATAAAAATTACTTTATTTCAGATCAAATTCAACTTTCAAAACATAACAATACATGATCTCCTCGCAATTCATTCAGTCACAGTTTTTATTACATTCACTTTATAGCAATCATTTCGTCATATACTCTGAAATCATATTCCGCTGTTATAATTTCGTAAAGGAAATGTTACGAAATATTAAACGAAAGTTTTTATTATCATACTTAGGCGACCCTTACGTTAACTAAAATCCTCGAACATATTTGTATCAGTTATAACATTCTATCCAAGAAAAAAAAACTGGACTAGTCTAATTAAATTTCCATTTAGAATTGTTAGACATTGTCAGCAAGGAAAATATTGAATTGCGTGTATAATCCAATTTTTATTTCATTAGACACACTATAATTCTTGTTTTTTTATTGGTTGGATTCGTTAAATCTTAGGGCGCGGCAATTTCTAGTAATTTTTCGCTCTTTTCACACGACTAATATCGTTGCGCATTACTGAGACAATTCTGCATATTTACCATTTCTACTCATTCCTAATACAAGCACAAACATTCATACCCTCAGCGGGATTCGAACCCGCAACTCAGCAGATTCGAGAACTGGAAAGCCTATGCTATAATTGAAGGGCTCGGGGCAACACGGACGTAACCCAGAGGAAGATTTTTTTTTTAGGAAAAATTGTTATAATCTTAAAAAAAATTGTAGATCTGTATGGTTGATGTTTAGCTTTACTGTGATTGCAGTTCACTTGTGCAATTATTACTGAAACATATTTAAATGGATTTCACAAGCAGTAATTATTACATTTAGTAAGGACTTCATCCTGTGGGTTACGTCCTTATTGCTCCGAGCTCTTCAGTTCTTAGTTGTATGGACGACAGTAAGAATATGGGTGTCTCCAGTTCACGCAAGGTCTATCAAAATAGCCAACTCGTGAAAGAGCCACAAAATTGGTTTTGAGCAAAGACATCATGATGACAGTTGCAACTGTGTTAGTAATAAAAGTGTCCCTAATTTTTGTGAATATAGTTAATCGCATTGGCTAATTTCATCGAATCTTCATCATTCACAATAGACCGCTTCTTAATAATAAAGAGTTCTTAAAATCATTTTAAAAATTGATTGGCATGGATCCGATATTCCTAGTTATATTAATGGAGAAAAAAGATCACAATTAAACAATATTTAAGAGTTTACTGAGGATGACGCGTTATATACTTTTTACGTACAGCTTAATAGTCTATCCGAGGAATCGGCAACCTTCAAGGATAAAAGAGCCAAGCTACCCCAAACAAGAATTTGAATTTTTTTTTGAGAGCCTCAGATATGATGACTGACAATTAGTAATTTGTATGCTAATACCCAAAGAGCCGCAGGTTGTCGACCCCTGGTATATCTAATAAAACAAAATGGGCGTACCTATTAATGAAATTTTATTGCAACAGTGTCCAACAATTAAAATTAGAAATTTAAGTGGGTACACCCAGTTTTCCTTTCATAAATTTGTTGAAATGTGTCACTACATTCTGTTGAATTAAATCTCCAATTCCAATTGTTAGACATTGTTTAATTTTTATTGCAAGAATGTCTGACAATTGAAAATAGAATTAAAACAGGCATGACCAGTTTTCTTTCAATAGATCAACGACGTATATTAAAGATAGACTCCGAATCGTATTGTTAACAGCGGCAAAAAGTGAAGCAAATCGAGCCATGACAGTTCTGGGCAGGAGTGAGCCGTTCTTATTAGCTGTCTGGCTGCTTTGTTTTTGAAGATTTTGGGTCCGAGGAATAATTAATTCAAAACCATTCCTCAAAGCTGTTCTGCGTACAACTGTACAAACAGACACGAAAAGGGATCAGGAATCATTTTCCACAAGCATAAATCAAAAATACGTAATTAAAATGAAAATACATTACTGAAAGACGATCGAAACGAAATTGAAATTGAAACCATGATCGAAAAATTGTTTATAAAATATAATAAAATACTTCAAATACAAAATAAACCAAAAGAGAAACTTATTAATCAGCTATTCTCATTTTTAACCATGTGTTTTGCATCATCTTCACTCACTTTCGGCCATGACAGTTCTGGGCATGGAGCTTCCCAATTTGCTTCAAGTAACAACAATTGCTTCGGAGTCCGTCTTTAATATACGTCATTACGTTAGATAGACCATAAGAAAACGTAAAGACGAATTAATTGGGAATTGCTTCGGGAATTGGCGGATTAATGAGATAGCAGTAAATGAAGCGAGACGAAATGATTAGGAACCATCGGCCTTGCTGTATGTTCCAAAAGCCAGAAATTGCAACGAAATGCGATCAAGTGATAAAATATACAGTTAACAGGTAATCATTAAACATGATAACAAAATTTTCCAATAATGTTATGTATGTGTGTGGCTTCAAAAATTAAAAACAACAATCATTCAAAATTGGCTATGTTAAGAAGGATTTGGATAAGAATTGACTATCGTTTAGATGTTTTTCGTGCGACGAAAAGAAACTTTACTTGGCACAAAACGATATTTCAATTGTTGCTGTACAAAATAACGAAGATGCGTATTTCCATAGTTCTGAGAAATTACCCTTATATATACCCTTATATATGAAAAAGCAATAAGATTTAACAAGGATTACATTTACAGAATATTGTAATATCTTCTCTTGCGATTTTTTTGTTGTAATACTTTGTATTAAAATTTAGCCCATAGTTACTATTTCATTTTCTATTTATTCTATCATTTCGGTGGCGTATACCAATTTTCATATACAAATTTAGCCATATCCTGACTTTTGAACTGTACAGCGCTATTCCCCCGTACGCCTGTGTTTGGGGGCTTAGAATTATACAAATTCACCCAATGGTAAAGATCACACAAAAAGAAATTAAGAAACAGTATACCCTACTGAATTCATTTTAAAACTATTAGCTAAATATTAAAATGTTAATAAAATTTGCATAGAGAAAACAAAATTTTAAACGCGATATATAAAATAGTTTTAATATCCAATCGATGTCTTCATCTTAAACTTCCCCCACCTCAAAAGAGAAACTGCCAACACCTATATAAAGAATGATGAATTACAAAATGACGTACTTATTAACTTAAGAAACAAGTTTCTCCTTTTTTCTTTTCTCCCATGAAAGGAGGAAGGAGGGAACTTAAGGTGGTTTGCGACTTCATTAAAAGCCAGAAGTTGGTAATACGCGTTGGAAGGTGGGTTGGTTGCTTATTGGAGGTAAACAAGGAGGGATCACGGAGCCCCCGAGTTGGGTTCTCCCTTTGAATGTTTTATCAGTGTTGGCTCGGTTATAAAAGGAGACTCTTTTGTTGCCTTTTCAATGTAGTCAAAGATCAGGAGCCGCTAAAAAGGAGCTTATCTCCAGAAGTCCTCCGTTCTTTCGTGTTTCTTCGCCGGGGACAGATGATCCATTGAAAGACAATAATAAATGATTAAGGAGAAACATCGCAAAACCAACCAAACTTATTTCACTACTCAGGCCTCCCCCTCTCCCTTCGTCCCTGTTTACCGGTCGGAAGCCGGAAGCTTCCGTTCTAATATGAGGTTCGGTTGCCGGGGAACGACAAAAGACGACGGTTGCCGCCTTCGAAGAAAACGCCTTTTTGTCTTCACGAGACAAGCGCCCGCGCCCGTTTCCTATCAGCCGAGGGAAAATAATTGCAAAACTTCGGACTCCCGGTTCGTGGAAAAAGAAAACGATTAAAGAATGAAAAGAGAAAAGAACAAAAAAAAACTTTATATTTTATATATAGGTAGAAAAATAAAAAGAAACCGAGTTCTTCTTTCTCGGATCAATCTTTTTCCAAGCGTTAGCCTTTGTTCCCGCAAATTAGTTTGCCTCGAAAAGCATCAGGGCTTAAAAAACCAGGGGAAAAAAGCAGAGGGAAGAGGAGTGCGTGCAAAAAAACCCCTTCTCTCTCGCTCTCTCTCCAGACGGGTTGATCCAGAGTGAAAAGTGGGGGAAGGGTAGAGGACCCACGAATACCCCCTTCGAAAAGGACAAGGCAGACGACTATTTTCTCCATTTTTTTCCCTCTATCCCCCTTTCCTTTCCCCATATCTCGCGCCAGACAGGAAGAGGTTGGGGCTTGGGAAGAGTTAAACATGGCCCCAAGAATAAAAATATTAAAGGAGAGAAATAAAAAATCGTTTGCTATTACTACGGGGTGACGTAGAATTCATTATTACAAGCCACGATTCATTTCTCTTAATAAAAATTATATAAATATTAAAACTTTTCAAAACATTCTTCTGATTTAATTAAAAAAAACAAATCAACAAATTAAAAACAACAAAAGATGCTCGCGTAAGAAATAATGCGGGTAATAAAATTTTAATTGAAAAACTCTGAGTAATATGTCAAAGCGATTCAATTCCAGGAAACATTCCCATTTTAAAATTTTCAACCCAAACATTGTAACAACGAGAAGAACCATACAGGGTAATCACAACGAGCATAACAAAAGTTGTCAGCTTAAAGTCAAAAACGATTTTATACAACAAGTGCTCAAAATGCGCCCCTTGAGCCTGAATACGAACACGCTACGAATCATTGAACCATAAATCTATAGCATCGTTATTGCGAATTTGATTGGCCGCATCAATTATCCGTTACTGTTCATGAGTATTGTGTCACCGTTGTATACTAGCTAAAAATCTAAAGGATTTGGGTCAGTGGGCCTCGTAGGCCAAACGATGGGACCTCCACGACCGATCCATCTGTTGGGATAATGCATGCCTAGGCCTTCGCTTACGGTCTTCCTTAGAGGTTGGGGCCCCATCAACCTGGAACCATATTTGTTGATGAATATATCTTCTTCAGCTTTCCCAATTTTCATGAGGTCGCTGTTTTAATTATTTGATTTAACAATGATTTTTTACAGCCGGATGCTCTTCCTGACGCCAACCTCACGCGAGGAAAATGTTAGAGAAAGAACAAACACAAACATCCATGCCCTCGGCGGGATTCGAACCGGCGACTCGTTGGATCCAAGAGCTATAAGACCTGCGCCTTAACCCTCTCGGCCACCGAGCCGGCTGTTGATGAATATAGAGTAACTTCTAGCATTTCATAAAAACTTTGATCTTATTACTTTAACCAAATAGAATCATTGAGGTAGAATTCATTTTAAATATCAGTGATATATTAATTAAGTACTAATTTACTAACACTTACTAATTTAGCATTTTTTTATGTTTTTCATATTTTTTTTTTGTTATATTTGTAAACACAAACTTTGTTTAGATTTGTATTACTGTTGCTTTATGGACCCCCGGAGCCCCTATTTGTCGGTCTCGAATCATACCGGGTCCCCGAGGGTGCCATTGGCACATTTGTATTGGATTAACAAACAATAAATATAACACTTATAGAATCTCATAGATGTCCATATGATTTTATATTGACTTTTCATAAAATGTTAAGGTACCGGGTATCCTAACAGGGACTGATGGTTTTTAAAATAGAATAGCAGGCAAACGGTGACATTCATTAATAAAGTGATTCTTGCAGAAGATGAATATTCTTGCCAAAATATTGGTCCGCAACACTATCGGTTCGTGGAAATTCCTCGTAGAACTATTTTACTATATTCGGATGAGTTCGTTGGCGGGTTAGCTACACAGCACCAAACCTGCAAGCCGTTAAAAATGCATTACGCATAGTCAGAAAATATCGGTCCGCACAAAAAAAATGAACGTACCAAAACATATCTCTAACCTCACACATTAATCTCCTGCAAGAATAACTTCAATGACTGTCACCGTTTGCCTGCTAATCTATTTTAAAAACTCTCAGTCCCTGTTAGGACACCCCGGTGCTTGATTCATGTGGCCCATATACAGCCATACAGCACCAGACGATATTTGGTAGAGTTTTCACACTGTAAGGTGAAATGGAAGAGTTCATTTTATCGCACTCAATAGATAGGGATAGGTAGGGAATTTTTTTTTTAAATGCTCTAATTTTCTTAAATCCTGGCACTTCAACAACAATAGGCTGCAATGAGCAATTGCGAGCAGGCTTGAGTGAAAAAAAAAAGCAGCTCACAGACCGCGCATGAGGTTATAAAGTATACTATCTCTATGACGTCTACAGGCGGCAAAGGTGTGCAAGTTAAAAAAAGCTAAAAATGAACAAGTGAACACGGGCTCTAAAATGCTAGCTACGCCACTATCGAGTCCCTACCGATTGAGCGCGATAAAGTAAACTCTTCCATTTCACCTTACAGTGTAAGAACTCTAGATACCCAATATTCAAGATGGGTCATCTAAAAAGTGTACAGTGATGCTTATTAAATCTCATCCAGACATCCCGTTTTACTTTATCAGTAAATATCTGACAGATATTATGATTACAACATTTATGCTGCATAGGCATTACAGTACAGGTTACCGATACTATGAGAACCTAAGGTATTGTCAAGAATGTCTAACAATTTTCTGACAATTGAAGGGCTCGGAGCAATAAGGACGTAACCCATAGGAAGAATTTTATGAGAAAAGTGATGTTAGATTTTCAAAAAAATCTGTAATTCTGTATGGTTGATGTTTTGCTTTACTGTGATAGCAGTTTACTTGTGCAATTGTTACAGAAAAATATTGTAAATGGATTTCACAAGCAGAAATTATTACATTTAGTAAGAACTTCTTCCTGTGGGTTACGTCTTTATTGCCCCGAAGGCTCCAATTGTACTAACGAATAGATTATTGTAACGTCCTGATACATTTTAGCTTACAATAACAAAAAGCGGATAATCAGGGACACGCGAAAGATTTTCATGTCTGGATTATGTGAATGAGCAATCACGTGACTTTTTAAGAATGTAAATGAAATCGGTTTACATTTAATAAAGTGTTAAGTTTATGGAAGGAAAAAAAAAAGCAAAGTGATCTGTGGGCTGCAGTGCTGATCTGAAAACATTATTTTTCTGTAAAGAACTATTTTGAACGCTGTTTTACCCACATAAGTCCAAAAGTCGCTTAACTTCCACCTTAGATTACATTATAATTCTTATTATCCTGATCCAAAACAAACGAAGTTTATTAAAGAAAAAAAAAAAACACCAACAAAACTTTCCATTTTCGACCCTCTCGTCCAGCTCCAACGCTGCTGGTTCACACTGAAGAGGGAGTGCCCTCACCTGATTGGTCAGTCCTCCATACGATTAAGGGGGAGGTGAGTGGGTTGGTGTCCGACTCGCATATCCTTTACCCGTGATGCAATTAGAGACACAATGGCGGCCCTCGGCTTTTTTGTGCAAGGGGTCGAAACGGGCGCAGCCGGAACAGAACATCGTCCCCCCCCCCCCCCTACGTGATTGATGACAGGTGTATCGCTGCTATTGGTTATTATTTGGAGCGCAAAGAATGCGACGCCAGCCGTAGCTAAGGCACGCCGTTGCCATCGAAACAGGCAAAGTTAGCGTCATTCATTATTTGCTTCAACGCATTGCTGAAGTTCTCCTTGTGTTCGTTGAAGGTGGGGGAGGAAGAGGAGGTTCCACCAAAAAAAAAAAAAATAGCAACATATTTTCTTCCCCATCCACCCTCACACACACACTCTCCTTCCATTCTTCTCCTTTTTCGACTTTTAGAATGATGAATGTTTTTTCTTTCTGTACAAGACATTTCTCCTTCTCTTTTTCCAACTTGGAACGTTTAATCTTAACCCTTTTGCGCTACTCATAATCGAATAGCCAGTCAGTAATTTGCTGCCTCGTAAATTAAATGGGGATATTTTCGCCTGCTCAACGGGATTCCTTACGAGATCACCGGCTAATCCGTCTTATGAATAAATTGGCGAAGGCGATGGGGGGTCGACCGAAACACTCTTCCAATAGACAAGCTGATACACTTTAACGGAATTAATTACAGGGTGAAGATATAACGATAGAAGGAAATGAAAGTAAAAAGGAGGCTAAATTCATATTAAGACATTCAATTAATTCATTCACTTAGAACCTGACTCATAAAACGGATCATTACCATGGAATCAATTTAAATGGTAATATTAATTATACTATTAAAAATTGTGTAAAACTTAATCGCTTAACAATTTCCAACATAAATCACGGGGCCAAAATAGAATAGTTGCGCTTATTCTGATCATCAATTTTCCATTTTGATTTAATTCATACTGAAGAACATTTTTAGGCCTTCTTCAAAATTATACGGTAATTGGGAAAATTACAGTACAGTCTCGGTTATCCGGATTCTTGATTAGCATACTAATCCGGATAATAGAAATTCTTGGTTAAACGAGTTTTTTTTTAATATCAGAGCTTATAATACCCTATGTGATCAAAAGTTTCCGGACACTGCAACAATGACTGCACGAAAATCACTATAGTGTTGTATCTCCATTTGCTTTTATTACAGCCTCTACTCTCCGATGAAGACTTACCACCAGACTTTGTGCTTCAGCAATTTTCTTTTGGGGACTGGTAGATGCCCCCATACTATAAATGGTGGCCAGTTTTGCACCGTTTTCACCTTTCTAAAGGCTGTTCAAAATTTCTAGTTTTTCGTTTATGCTTAAAACACTCATTTGTTCCTTGGCATACATATAGTAAGAGAAAACGAATGGTTTGGACAAAAAATAATGGTAACAGCTAGTTACATGACCTTGGGTCTGTTGTGGAGTTGACAACAAAAGGTCAGATGAACTAGTACAGTGAATGGTAACGATATTCACTCAAATAATACCGCGGAGCCTTAAATACCGGAGGTCAGTACGAAGTTGGAAGAACGTCTTGGATCAAAATTGAGGTTGCACGCGGTCGTGGGCAAAAAAACTGTTTAATGAGAAAGCGAAGACACTTTCTAGAATGGCAATGCGAGGAGTCACATTGCTAACGCCTTCACGGATCTTCTACGCCGCTGACAACGGAAAGTACTGGAACATCCGTCATTACTCACTTAATGACGAATCATTTCATGGCGAAGGTGGTAAAACATGGGGGCGATTACAATGAAGAAACTGAAATGATGTTGCCTTTAATATTAAAGACTTTTCAAAAGTATAGCACTGTTGCAATTACTTTATATCCGAACCTTGAAGTAGACTCCTAAGAGTAAAAATAAATATTCCATTTGGATGAAATGGGGTGGAGAAGATGCAATGCGTTTACAAATTCTCTATATCTCTACAGTAAGGATAATAGCATGACCTAACCTAGCCGACTTAATGAAACTGACCAGTATATTTATTTAATTATGTTTTTTTTTCAATAATGCGTGAACTAATATTTACCACTTTTTAAGCAATAAGTGGATTCCTCGATATAAGTCCGGTTGTTTAGAAGAAGTCAAGCCAATTTCTGATCTCTTCATGAGAACTAAACCACTTTCCAGAAAAGGCGCTCTGCAGGGATCTAAACAAATGGAAATCTGATGGCGCGATGTCTGGTGAATTCGGCTGGTAGGATAACCAAAGTTTTCTTGATACGTTTTGCGACATAAGATATCGCATTATCATGATAATAAACAACCTTATCATGTCTTTTTTCACAAATTCCAATGTTTCTCTGTGAATGCATGGCTCAAATCTGGTTCATGATGTTCAGCTTCCAAATCTGGATCTTCAAAATTTTTTGGCTTACAGTCTCGTTCTTTAATTCGTGCTTTCAATTACAGCTTGTTCACCTTAATCTTCCATAAGCCGTTTTCTTTAAAAAGTAGTAATGCAGCAAAACTACCCGCATAAGCTATTATTCGACAAAATTTTCAATGCACTTCAAAACAGTGCACACTTCAACGAAATGTCCTACACTAATTATCAAAGCTTGTTTCATCAAGATCGTTTTAATAGACGTGTCGCCATTCTCAATTACATGAAATCTTAACCCTCTGGATTAGGAGCGCCATCTATTAGCAAACGATGTAAACTTCTTTGTACACACAATATTATAGAAAACTGGATCGTTTTTATTATTAGACTTTTCAAAATAAGTTAATCTATCTCACCTTAACTAACTATTCATACTCTCTAACGGTTTTTCAAACGAAAGTAAGCGTAGTATGGAATAACAATAGCAATACACTATCAATATTTCCAAGCTGTGGCTTTATGATTGTGTCTACTCAAGATGTTCAGGCGGTGGTCCCAACGGTCGACAAGTTTATGTATAGCTTCCGCAAAGAAGCTGGTGGGCTCCACCGCAGCATGGACCTCTTGAATAGAAGTATAACGCCGTCTCTTTAAAAAAATTTTTCAGTGGCCCGAAGATGAAAAATGGGATATGGAGGAGAGCAAGGATCTCCCAGAGAAAACTTTGCAGGGTATACCTGCCGAAGCTATGCACACCATCTAAGCTAACATTACACTACAAGTTTCTTCAAAAAACAGATTATAAAATTTGAAAAACCCCAAAGATATAAAAGAAAACTTACTTACTTACTTTTCAAACCCGCTTATCCGTTAGGGTTGCAGGGGGCAGCAGCCCTATGGAGGATCTCCAGCAATCGCGATCTTCCGCCATCAGGCGCATGTCCTCCCAGGATAAACATGATAATAATCAACTCCCCAAAACGTTCAAGTGATGATATTGTAGTGCAATAATGAAGGGCGTCTCTTTATAAAATATCCGGAACATTCTCCATGCATCGATTATTTGGACTTTTGTCAAAATTCAAGAATGCGCATTTCGGACTTTTACGTTTTAATTTTGTCAAGCCCTTATGGAATTGAAAATTATTTTGTCAAATTAACTAGGAGATAGGTTAGTTGCACTGTCAACAGGGATGGGGTGCAGATTTTTACATTATTTTTATTTTTTGTTTTCTTTTATATCGTTGGGGTTTTTCAGATGTTGAATAACCTTGAACTAACGTAAAACTATCATGATCGAGGATTGTAATATGAACAGAGTAACTAAATTTGACCAATTACTAATATTATAAAATTTTTACTCTCCCTAACTTAATCTAGCGTAACCTAAACTTTAACTTCTATATTGTCTTGATAATAAAGATAAATAACTACCTCATCACAAATAAATTAATCAGTAACCATTACGAACGATAAATTCTCCATTAACCAGGACGCAGTTTGTTTTTTTTAATAAAGCAGACTTAACTTAATAAAAAAAACCAACAAAAATTAATACAAAAGCAACAGAGCGAGTTCTCTAAGAGATAAGAGAAAGAACAAGAGGCCAGAACATTAATAGAAACGAAAAAAAAAATACAAACATTTCATTGTCTCAAAAATAAAAAAAGTTTTTTAATTAAACTTCCCTTCAGAAGACTAGATAAATCAAATTATTTTCACGGGATGACAAGACAACGAACCGGAGAATCGATTGATTTCAAGAAAGACTCAGCTGGCTCGTCCTCCCAACTCTCATTAAATCAAATTCGCACTTTGCTCCATTTTGCCAACACACTACCTACCCAACCGTCTACAACCCTCATTGCTAATTGTTTATTTACAACGCAGTAATGTCGAAAACATCGATTCCAAAAGACGATTGCACTATTAGATCAACATCTCAGTGCTTAAGCTACAATTGGACGGAAAGCTTCAGTCAATGCAATCCCGAGTAATGAAATTCAAAGATAGCAAATTTTGATTTTAATAGTGGATATGTCGTATTTTTTTAAACTTGTCTGGTTATTATTATTACTATTACTATTAAAATATATAATTTTTAAATTAAAGGAGTTTGAAAGCATTTCATTATTGATAACAGTATGTTTAACATTCGCACCCAGAAACACACACACAGTATTTCATAACATCACCACAAAAACCTTGAGTTGTCTTGACAAAACATGGTGGATCCATTGCTTCATGGTTTTCCCCCGAAACCATCTGACTACCTTCCGTACAAAATGTGTATTGTGATTCATCAGATCACATAACCTGACCTTCTTCCAGTGTTCACGTATCCAGTCATGACGTTCCAGACACAACTGAAGCCGAACTTTCCTGTTTTTTGTAGAAATTGGCGTTTTTCATATAGGCATGCGTCTGCCGATTTGGATCCGCTTCAATTTAAGGCGCATTGTTCTGCCAGAGAATAGCCTTGGTTAAAATCAATTGTCAGTTGTTGCACAGTGGTCTAAAAGACGGCGGTCTCGCTCATGTTTGTCTTTGAGCCCCAGTTACCCCTTTCAGACAAAGACTATAGACCATTTTTTTCGACGGATGAATACTCTGGATATGTAGGGGAAAGTGCCTACATCTTACGCCGGCCAGGTGGCCGAGAGGGCTAGGGCGTAGTCCGCCTGGCCGCGGGTTCGAATCCCGCTGTGGGCATGGATGTTTGTATTTGTCCCGGGCTGCTTACTGTTATAACTTGTGTAAAAGGCGCAAAATGACCTTTGTAGTCAACGCCAAAATTTCTAGAACCCCCCCCCCTAAATCTTACCACTAGCCGTTGGCAAAACACCATGCACAACTGATGAAGCAGAAATAACTGCTTTATTTAAAATATTTGCTGCCCTCAATCTAACATTTCTCTCTTATTGATAAGCAAATATGTATCTTCAACTCAAGAAAGGTAAGTGTCTAAAGCTTTCGGGTCTTATTATCTCCCATCTCAGTAGCTGCTACACATTCGGTGCATTTTAGGTTACCATTTTAGGTTACCATCTCAGTAGCTGTTACCATTCGACAAGGTTTGACATTTTATTTTTTTATATTTATTCATGTATTTCCAGATTTAATCCAATAAATCTCTAAACTGATACAATATAGCCAACTTCCCCTACCTTTCAAAAATCCAGCTAGAGGACCGCCAACAATGAGCCCCTTTTCGAATTCAGTTCGATTTCTTTTTTCCCCCATGCTGATCAAGTTTTATAATTAGACTCATCCAACTTCTTTTCAATCACATGATCTCAAACTAAACAATTTACCAAAAAAATAATTGAGGACCTACACAAAATGTTTATCTGTGATTTTTGAACTCTCAAAACCTGGTGACGCCACCTCTTGCGGCTATAACAGCAGACATGTAAAAAACTAAGTTGTGTAGGACATCCATTGGAATTTCCCGCCATTCCACTAGCAAAAACTCACAAAACAAGCGGATAATGAAATCGCGGCTCTTTGTAGCGTTGAACTTCTTCTGAGACCATATTTGCCATTCCAACTCGTACCAATGATTCTCAGTGAGGTCAGGGCTCTATGTAGCGTTGAACATTGTTCTCTTCATACATTTTTGATGATCTTGGAAGTAACGGGGATCTATTCCGTAAAAACGCGTTAGTAGCACTTCATTGCCCAGAATAATACAGTAAGACTGAGTTCATGTCACCACGAACAACCACCATGCATGTTACTGAACTGAGTGGTCCAATACCGTAGTTCAGTAAGACCCCGACTTACGTCTACCACTGTTTCGCAATTCGCAAAAAAAAATGCAATTCTTTCTCCTTCTCCCCAAAAACTCTATAAAAATGCTGTTATTACACCGTGTATCGTGAACCATCATTCAAACTACCAATTATGATAAACAAAGCTCTAAACCAATGAGGCTTTTAATATTACTTGGTCCGTGTCGAAAGATAATAGCACTCCGAGCACAAATGAAGGCTGAAAATATGAATGCCAACAACCACTACGATGATCTAGGGATATCCCGCATTAATAACTACGTCCAGACACTTCTGATGAACATGCTGCCCAAGATGGAAAATCATGAAAATACTCTGGTCTCCGGTATTCTGGATCACTCACTCATTGATAAGGATCCCCCCTCAGGTTTCGAAGACCCCATCATATCCTGGATGTCTGTTTCCATGACATAAGCAAGGCCGTCTTCCCCATGTCAATCTACAATCCGACTCTCGTCCCTGCCTTGTAGGGATTTCCTTTCTGGATGACTTAAGAGGATCATCAGGCTTCTTTCCCACATCATCTGGTACAAAGTGAGCTAGGCTTCTGGACCACTCGCGTCTTTTCTTTCCACTTCACTGATCGACTATCGATTGAAGTGTACAGATGGCCTAGTTGCGGATATTTTGGATCACCTGCTCACCTTCAAAAGTTTCTTCAGGCACAGCAGGCCTCGTTACGTCCTGGACGTCAATTTCGACGATATTCAAAAGGCCATCTTTTCAGTCTAGTGGATCTCCTAGCTCCTTCATGTCCTTCGTCAATCATCAATCAGCTTTACCGTTCTGATAGTAACGGACTCATTTTTTATCCTCTGGTTGACTTAACTAAGTTTCATCTGGCATCCTGTCTAGTTCAGTGTACTTCCCCTGGTTAATTCCTGGACGAGTATGGCACTGAAAGCATTGCTCCAGGGTCGCTTGTTTCATTTCCCCCTGTGCTGTTCGATTGTCGATTATCGAATGGAAGTCTTATCACTGTACTTCTGATACTTAGAAGCTGCTATGGCTATTTTTCAAGAGAATGATCTTACTCTGAATGCAGTTCTCATGTAAATAGAGGAATTTGAAATTTGTAACAGTGCTTCTGTTCTAACCAGTACACCAAAAAAGTCAAGCTTCTGTTCTAACTAGTTTTTTTTTTTAAATAAAGATTACAAATAAGATACTTGGATATATTTTTTCCTTATACAGATCTAAACATGTCCTTGCATTACAATACAGGTACATGCACTTCTCTATTTTTGGTCAGATGAATATCCAAATGATGTTTCGACTTTAAGTCACACTTTCCGGGAACCAATTAGTGACGTAAGTCGGGGTCTTTATCTAAAACACCCTTACAGCATAATGCTACTACCATAACGTGAAGAGTGCTCAATTACTTTTGGTAGAGAATGTATTCTGCATATCAACATATTAAAACAAATTGAAATATGCTTAACTCATGTGTGTGTGCAATACTTGGCCTAAGTTAGCTAAAAAGAACTTAAGCGGCAACTTAATGTAAAAATCAGTATAAGAGTTAAATAAGATCTTACATTTTCAAATTAAAATTTTTATATAAACTAATTTCCCGTAAAAATCAAGTTTTTGAATTTCAATTTAACGGCTTCTCACATGTTACCTTCGTTTCTGACTTCAGAGAAACCACAAACAAACAAACAATCGACGCAAATCGTCTTCTTTTGTTCCGAATGAAAAAGAAAACGAAAGAAGCCATTCGCTATGAAATTATGAATTTACGAAGAACACTCCCTGAATAAATAATGGAAAATTTCAAAAAGCAGAAAAACACATAATAAGAAACGACATTTCGGTGATGAACTCCAAAAATATTTTTTTTTCTTCTATTATTTTTTGAAAACCACTTGGAAGTCGTGTCCTCTTAAATGATTTTGATTGAATTGCGATCGTAAGAGATTGTAAACACTCGGAGGGTGGGAGAGGGAGAAATGAATAAAGAATAGAGATAGATACATACATGTGAAAGGAGGAGAAGGAGGAGGAAAGAGGCAAGACGTCGACTGACAGCTTTTGTTCTGTCACTCGGGATTAGATCTGAAGAGAAACAGAACGAACGAAATCGTCTAAGTACTTTTGGAAAGTTGCGTTGGGTGGAACTGAATGCCATTAAGAGATGGTTCATGAAATTAATTTGCCTGGATGCAGAATTTGAAATATTTAGAATACAAACAAGTTTACAAATTATCTGATGTAAATATCAATATGCAAATATCATGGTTAACGATATTTAATTCGTTGCTATGCGTTACAATCGATTTCTATGTAACTTCAAACAGCAAGCACTTCGACACCGCGGACTCTTAACTTATAAATGAGTCAAGAATAAGCCCAGTAAGTAAACCTTTAAAGTGATTCATTAAGCACTATCCCATTCAAGCAACAATGCAATCGTGTATTTACGTACAGGGTGATGTCTATTCTTTCATCCATGGTCTACAACCGTACTTTGGTACAGTCGAACCCCGTTATTACGAATTCCCGCTTAATACGAATTGTTTCTCTGGTCCCATCCCAGTGGATATTCTTCTTTCGTTTCCGGATAATACGAATTCCGGATAATACAAACAAAATTTTGGGTCTCCTGAAATTCTTTCGAACGGGATTCGACTGTTCGACAGTTGCATTGACATTTTCCAGACGTATTCCCAGACTCATTACTTTTCATTATGCCTCGAGAGGTGGCGGCATCGAGCAGCGTTATTGTTAATTATGTTCATGTGAAAGAAAATGGCTGTAACTGTGCAATAGAAAGCGAAATGTGTTATCCAGGATATTGCAAGATTGGTTTACCAACAGGACAGAGCTTCGCCGCACTGGTCCACCACCTTCTGCATGCAATGTTTAACGACAACTGATGCGGTCGAGGAAGGCCCGTATCATGGTCTCCCAACTCTTCAGACATGACCCCACCAGATTTATTTCTGTAGATCATACCAAGTTTATTGTCTACGGCCAAAGACCAACGGAACTGGACGATTTAAAGAGTAAAACCATCGCAGCCATTCAAAGCATCAACTTGAAGATACTAGAAAATACGTGGTAAGCAAAATATGAACTTTGTGTTGTGCGGAACATGCGCATATTAAAGTTTTAGAAAAGTACGATTCTTAGAATATGTCCATGAAATGTCATTCCAATCAAGCAATAAAAAAGCGGAGTTATAAGCAAGCAAAATGCCGTCATTTATTTGTAGATTGTTCAAATTTGACCTGTACTTTTGTTTAAACATGAATATGAATAAATCCCTAATGTTATTGGGTTTGACACTGAACGGGAATCTTTTCCTATCCCGTTCGTCTATGTTTAGTGGTGCAAGTCGTTTAAAGTGCAGTGAAAATGAACTGTATAAAGCAAGGCCAGCTACTGTCATAAAGTGGCCGTACTCGCTTAGCAAAATGAGAATTTCAGTATACGAACTGGCTTCAACACTGAGAACTAGCAGTATATATCACAATTATCCATAAAACAAAATGATAACCGCCCATCATCAACTTATGTGCTAAATGGATCCGATGATCAGCCAATGCAAAGAGATCAAGTTGGCCGTTGGTACTATAATTTTTTTCTTCTGGCTAGCCATTTATTAGAACGTAGCATTAGAGGTACTTTCAACGAATGCATCAATATCTATGCACTTTGCCAACCATCCGACAGTTTTTGTAGCGCCGCTGTAAACAACTCTTTGGGAGTATCCCAGCACTTCTTCTGGACAGCCACTAGCATCTCGAGGATGAAGGGGAACTCACCGCGCACTGCCCTTTGCGTGGAAGAGAGCATAGTTGCTAGGCGCAAGATCCGGCGAATATGGAGCATGACAATGCATGGTGTACTTTAGAGCGTTCAGAATGGCAAATGGTTCTGAGGCTTCGTACTACCCCTCCAAAGAAACCACATTGTCTATTATTGATCAAGATTATCTGTTTCCACGTTTCTCGCTTTGTTCACAAATGTACCGTTACTTTCTTCCTGGGCGATGCAGCAACTTTATCTGGTAACAATACGCAGTACTATAGCCGATCTCCACACATAAACACCGAACGCATATTTCAAACTGCTATATTTCGGAAGTTACGAGGGGCAGTCAAAAAAGTTCACGGAATGATGGTATAGCAGCAGTCTGATGGTAGGATATATGGCAACGCTTATGTAATCTCCTTGAAAGTAGCACCCTTGCAAGCAGACAAACTGGTTCCACCGAATCTGCCATATTTGGAAGCGGCGGTGGAAGGCTTCTTATGGAATCTTCCGGAGCTCGCCGTCGCATTTAACTTAAAATCCACATGAAGCCCATTTTCAGAGTCAGGAACAGCCAAGAGTCACTAGGAGATGCAGAAACCACTGTCCCTGCCACATCTCGCGCCGCTTCCTCCGAACTGTTGACATACTGCAAGACTTGTTGCGACACCGATATCAGTACGTCTTTGTAAAATAGGGATCTATGTTCTTGTTCGTTGATGACTCTGGTGTTTTATGATTCGGTAAAGAAACTGATAGATCTTAAAATTTCTTAGATTTTCGCTTTCTTCATTCTACTAATGTATCAACGCTAACTGATATCTGGAATATTCTACTAATGTTTTCACTTAGGATGCTTTCTTAGGTTTTTGGACGCGTCAACTTCAAAGCCATTTATCTCTTACTCATGACTAATATCTCAGTACGTGTCTGGGACAAATAAACATCCATGTCAAGGTACGAACTCTTAATCAGACAGATTCGAAAACTTTGAAGCTAACGCTCCAGCTCTCTACCAACCAAGCCAAGTCGCCAGTAGTGTACGGGCATATTGGTCCTAATAAAGTTGTCACTCAAAACGACATAGAAATTATGGTTACAAATTATGGTTACGGATCCAGCTGTCTGATGGTTTTTCAACTTCATCCCAATGCTCTATGAGATTGAAATCTGGAGATTCCTCCCCACGGCTACCTGACCGAAGTTAACTCTCCATGTTCCTGAAACCAATCCTGTACAATATGAGCACTATGGGAGGATGCATTATCTTCTTGAAAGTAAGTAGCCTTCTCCCTTGAGATAAACCATCAACATAACAAGATGAATTTGGTCAGTATTGATATCTAGATGTGTTGTGTGATTCCGAGATCATTTGAGAGGAATCCTTGATTAAGATGTGCTGTAATTTGCTGCAGTGTTGCACGTTGAGAACCAGTTTTTTGCCGACAGTCCAGTCTTTAAACACTTTAACAGCAGCTGCTCTTGAACATTTCACGAATGCGGCGATTTCGCTGATACTTGCTCCATGGCTCCGAGCTCCTATAACCAGCCCACGTTCAAAGACTGTAAAATTGCGTTGTTTACAAATATCTTCACAAGATCTCTGCCTTAAGTACTAAGCTTTCCTTTTTTACATCAGTTTCGCCCTCTAGCGACAACAGCGTGACGCCATAACTAACTCCATCAAATATGTAATGACTTTATATGAAATTTAAATCTTACAAAAAATATAAGCTCGTTGTATTGGACTACATCATGCAGCGTATTGCATACTTCCAATAAAACCATCAACAACTATAAAACCATGCACCGAACTTTTCTGATCCACCTTATACAACTTCTAATGTAATCGACTTTGGAGTGAGTTTAACTTTCGGCGAAAGATCTCCGCATCTCCCCTGTGACTCATACAACCTCCTGAAGAGGTCACCAAGACTACTTTGCGTCTAACATCTAAAATCGCTGCTATATTTTACCGTCAGAACGTCGCTTTAAGCAGATTTTCAATTTTTATTCCCCCCCCCCCCCCTTATCGTTATCTAGGCCATCCCTCACTTTCTTTCTTTCTCCTTTCCTTGTAAGAGAAGAAAAATCGATTTGCTTGGCGATGAGTTTTTAAAGTAAATATTTATCCATCAGTTTCATTCCATGTTGGCGTAGCCCTCTGTTTTCAGACTTTCTCACCAGGGGGCTGCGGTCTACGCAAAAGAAAATGGAGCATCTTCGGCCCCTGATAACGTCTGGAATTGTGATGCTACCCACCCTCTGTCCCTTTTCCCTCCACCGTACCTCCTCATTACAACAGCAACGTCCAGAATAAAAAAGAAACGGGAGGGCCACTGATCAAAGAAATAAATCTTCGTTCACGGATATTTGCTCCGAGAAGGCAAACAAACGTAGTAAATAAAAATAGGAAGAGGAAATAAAATAAAATTTATTTCCCTCTTTTCCTACTTCAAAGTAGCTTTAGTCATTTTTTTTTATATTTGTAATACTGAGTCAAGCATTCTTTATTAAAAAACAGAAGGAAATTCTTTTTGTTTACAGTGTTGTTATTGAACTCCTGCTAAGAGCGAAAAAACACAGACGCATTTTTATTATCTTGTAATATGTGTAAAATTCATCTCTAAACTACTTTATTATAATGATTGCTTAATCACCAGAGAGATCAAGGAAAAATAAAACAATTCCTCACCAATGTGCATTTCTGGACAAGGCCTCCATCAGCGTGATACAAGAAACATTTGGCATCTCCAACTTC
>JAHWFO010004499.1:6445766-6472580 GCA_023313115.1 Rhysida immarginata
GAAAAAAAGACAAACAAAATTGAACAAAGGGTGGTAAGACCCTGAAAAAGACGTTTCGGATAGAGGATATCCTTTGTTAAAGTGAAAAGTAAAAGGGCTTTGACAAAGGATAGTGTCTATCCAAAACTTCAGCTTTTTTCCGCGTCTTATCACCATTGGTTCAATTTATGCAAAGAGTGGCTTTCTACTAAATCGGTGAATCTCTACAGCTTTGGAATTGGAATGAACAAACGTATCGACTTTATAATTACATTAATTCTCGAATCCAAAGAGAGGCTACATGAAAATGCAATTAATTTCAATTATACAATATTTTAAGTACACCCGGATTTGATTTTGCGAATATTGCGAATACCTTAATTTATCTAGAAAAGTTCAGTAACAACCTTTGCATCAGGCTAAACTCGCGCAATCAAAGATACACCCAGCTTATTTCATTAAAAAGTGGCTTCAAGTTTCAGAAGTCGTTCAACAGAGAGGTACAAGTTTCAGCCTGTCCATACAATGAATCCGGCAAAGCTTTCAAAATTTCCTTACAGTTTCGTATTGCATTGGAACAGTTTACCTTATAACATTCGACAAACGATCATCCAAATAATGGAGTTGCCTCGTATACAAATGTAAAACGTCCTCATCGCCTGATAAATCAATATTTATCGTATTAACAAAACATAGGACTGTAACAAAACATAAGCCGGCTCGGTGGCCGAGAGGGTTAAGGCGCAGGTCTTATCGCTCTCGGACCCAGCGAGTCGCGGGTTCGAATCCCGCCGAGGGCATGGATGTTTGTGTTTGTTCTTTCTCTAACATTTCCTCTCGTGACGTTGACGTCAAGAAGGGCATCCGGCCGTAAAAATCACTGCTAAATCTAAAAATTAACACAGCGACCCCATGTGAAAATGGGAAAAAGCTGAAGATAAACAACCACATTGTATTAACAAAACATCGTGCAGATTATACATAGAACATCTCAGATTATAATAGGGCTACAAAGAATTAAGAAGATAAAACAATAGGCTGTATTCATAATCAGTGGAAAAATAAAACTTTAGTGCGATAGCAAAAACTATTAAATTACATTTTGGGTGAACTTAATGGTTACAAAGATACTAATCAAGATAACCCTTACAAAAGAATTGTCAGATTTTCCCCTCTCCTTTTTGATTTTACTGCATTCCATTACTGAAAGGTTTTTTCAGCCAAATGAATTTAGTAAAAAATTATGAAATAGAATGTAGCTTCCAGTATGTTAAATAGTATTTTTGCGAATAGATCTGAGCAAAATAAACGCTGTCACAACTATAACATTCCCCAAAAGATTTTAAAAACAAAATAATTATGCAAACTTATGAAGGTAATGAAATAGAACTTGAGTATATTGAAAATGGTTTGTTTTATTAAAGGGAAATCGCCGAACATTGTTATAAACTGATACATATGTCGGGAGGTTTGTTCAGCCTTGAATTACAAATGGAAGTGTCTGCTCGAAGTTCTCGATAACCCTCTTGTGTTGGTCTATTGAAACCAACCTTATCACATTCCTTATCTCTGTTTTCAGCTCTTTGAAGTGGTTTTTGATCGATCTCTGTAGACTTTAACATATCCCCATAAGAATTAATCGAGTGGCGATAAGCCAGGGCTATAAATAGGGTCGGATTTAGGCATGGTCTTTGTGGACTGCAGCCCAGGATCCCCTTCAATCAAAGGACCCTAAAGTAAAGGTCCGGCCCTGGCTACAGGGGAACAGAGTACGTCCTTCGCCCTTTTGCAAGTCAGGGGAACCTTAACGTGCTTGCAGGGCTTTTACCTATTTTTAAAGACACTAGAACACTTCCTGAGTGTTTCGGCAGTTCTCTAATCACAAATATAGAGAATTGAATATCCTATTGAATATCGGTCCATTTTTGGCGCAAAAAATTTTTCGAAGAAAATAACTTTAAATAAGACTCCATAAGTAAGATTATTTTGGGTCCCTGCGCATGCGCATGACATTTGGCGACAGTAGCTAATCAACTAACAGATTAGGGAGACCCATAAAAGCACCCTGTAATTGGTTCATGGCCAACTTATGCAAGTTTGAGTAGACATGGAAGGAGTAAGTAAGATAAGAAGACATGGATTTATACACGAAAGACTGTTAATCACCAAGAGAGATATGTAGACTCAGCATCAAATGCTCGCACACAACACAAACATGAGTAGTTTAGCCTTTCGATACTTGATTATGTCATTCCTTAGTGGTTTATTATTTATTCAATATATATGTATTCTAATCATGAATTGTGATTAAATTTTTTTATGTATTTTTTTGCATCACTATTTTTCTTTTTTTTTATAATAATGCTAGTGGCTTTATAATTTCTAATCACACCTTATATTTAAAACTTGGGGGCAGCCGTAGCCCAGATGTCTCGCCTTGCTCAATGCAATCGTGGAGTTAAGCAACCTTGGGCGCGGCTAATCACAGGGTGGGTTGACCACCTGGAAATTTCCATCTCCGCCAGTGCTACGTAAAGCCGCTGGTCCTGGCTGCTGCGACCATCATATAACAGTCGTTAAAATAAAGGGATGGCACAAAACTCCTTCGAAGGAGTAAGTGCACACGCGGAGCGATAATCTACCCTCTATACCAGATAACGATATATTTAAAACCTGATTCATAAAGTTACTTTACTTTTAAATTAATGCAATAATAAGCCCGATATGTGTTATATTATTTTTGTTGGGATGTATGCTTTAATAAACCATTAAGGAATGACATAACCAAGTACCGAAAGGTTAAACTAAACCATTCCAGAACTATATTTTTAAACCGCCCTATGTTAACATTGTAAGGTTCTAATGGACAATAAAGATATCATTAAACCACGTACCTTTGAAACAATATCTTAGCATTGAAAGTTCCAATGAACCATAATGGTTCCACTAAACTAGGTTCCTTGAAACCATTTTCTACTATCATTAATTTTACGTTACATTCATTCATGGCACATCATTCCAAATTGTTTGATATATTAAATGACATATTTTAGCATTGATTTCCAAGGAACCATAATGGTTCACTAAACCAGGTTCCTTGAAACCAATTTGGACTATCATTAATTTTACGTCATATTTATTCATGACACCTCATTCCAAGTCGTTTAATATATTACATGCCATATTTTAGCATTGAAAATTCCAATGAACCATAATGGTTCCACTAAACCAGGTGTCTTTGAACCAATTTCGACTATCAATAATTTTACGTTATATTTATTCATGATACATCATCCCTGTTTGTTTGATATATTACATGCTATATCTTATGATTGAAAATTTTTGAGGGTGTCATAAGGGTACCATTAGAGCACGTGCCATTGTTTCGATTACAACCGTTTTCAAAATGGTTCATTTCCTGAACCATATTTATCAATTGGCGAAAATAGTAATTTATATCCGCTTCTATCTCGTCATTACGATTTGTTTGATATATTACTTATTATATGTCTCCATTGAAAATTGTTAGGTGGGGTCGTGAAGGTACCATTTGTGTACGTGCTATTGAACTGATTTAGATAATATTTGTGATTGGTTCGTTTTCCCAACACTAATAGCCTAAAACACTATTCGGTACTTAATAAACTAAAATATTAATCGATTATTTTTCTATAGGAAACTCGTCCCTCCGCCCTTCCCCAACACAAAAAATACAGTTCTCCACTGTTGGCAACAGTGCTCCTAATGTTGTAAATTTCGAAATGTTTTCCAATTCGGATTTGGGTTTTCTAGCATTGACTTTTGCACTGTGCGGACAAAAAAAATCAAAGAGGAAAAGAAATAGACGCTGGTCCAAAGAGTGGTACAAGCTGAGAAGCCGCTTTTCTTTGCATTGCAATTGTTTTTTTGTTTTTATTATAATAATCTTTTGACTTCACACACCACAATTCCGGATAATCACGATATGCAGCTATTAGCAGGGTTGTGAAATCCCGATCACTAGAAGGGGAGCTTGGTGAGCTCGGTGGGTCAACCATGTTCTCACTTCGCCGTCTCGCAAACAACTGAAGGAAACCTTCGCGGTCTCGCAAATAACCTTGGTATTGAAGGAAATTTTGACAAAAACCTCCTAGACGTTCAATATTGATAGGACGCTTTCTTCAATATTGACAGAAAATATAATTTTCTATCAATATCCGTCAACATTGATAGGACGCTTCAAAACACTCTTAGACGATCAAAATTTGCATCAATATCGTCTTCCATCAATATTGAAGCGAATTTTGATCAAAATTTTGATCGTCTAGGGGCTACTTTAGATAATTACAAATAGCCTTTCACTCCTAAGAATTCCCATTAACATCTCTGAATTTATTAAATTCATAATAACTCATAATAACTCATTTCCATTTATTAAAATATTAATTTTTCTTACTAGGTGGCGTTACTAGTCCTGGATCTAATTTAGTTGGCTCTCTCGATAGAAGTTGCTTCGAAGAATGAGCGTCTAAATGAAAGGTAAGTTTTTTTAAATTTATAAAAACTTTAAATCATGCTAATTTTAAACTCCTATTAACATAAGAGTACGTGTTTGATATTTAATAAGCTGTGCAGGTTTTATTAAAAAAAAATTAGGAACTAATATCTAACTTGCTTTTCGATATTGTCAAGAATGCATTAAGCAGAAGACACTGTATTATAAAATATTCAAACAATATGCATAACGACTCTTTAATTGCGAGCCTACGCGAATATTAATTATATTTAACGAAATTAAAGTATAGGACTACTCCTTTCGCTTATTACGTGAAGATTTTATAAGTATAATGTAATTTTATTTTATTTAAATACCTGTTAAGTCGCATTTCGTTCGAAGCACCTGCCTCTTCAAAATTCTCGCGAAAGTGAAAACGTTGTCATTGCTACTTCCGCATGTGCCGGAGTTAAGTCGGAAATTAAAAAAAAAAAAATGGAATTAATGTTAATTAAGTAATTTTCGAATTTAAGATTTTTTAATTTTATAATTTCTTTATTATTATTTCTATTTATTTTCCAATAAATTTTTAATTAATTTATAAAACATTCATTAATATTATTAATATTCAGAACATTTATTAGCCTATGAGAACTTGGACAGGGTTCTGATCTATGAGGCACTACCAACTCTCACATACAAACTCAAGACACATGCCTACAAGTAAAATTCCTTAACTAACTTAAATACGACACAATACGGCGATTTGGACTTGCTAGTACGGTAAGCTATTAAACTCTATAAAGCATAGTAACATATAACAAATGTAACGTCTTTTGATATGAGAAATGTAGCAAATTTCTTTCCGGTTTTATTATACAGAGACCCAGAATTGAATTCAAGATCTTTTTAATACGAGAGCATTTGGGTAACTGTAAAAGAATGAAAATTTCTATGTTAAGCTGAAATCAACCTGAAGCTAAGGTAGGAAAGCGTTTATAAGTAGATTTAGTGGATTGGAAAGGTTATTTATATAATAATGTTTCTTAAAATCTCCTGTCTATGCATAAGTGTGTGTGTATTGCTTATGTTGTATTTCTCTTAGTTTAAGTCGAACCAAACGTAAGAGTTTATGAATAGGTTTAATGTGTATTATTGTCGAAATTGGTCAGAATTGAAAACGAGCGAATGTATAAAAGAACTTCAGGATAAAATATGGTAATTTTTGTCGGTGAATGGAAAAAATCGACGTAAAAAGCTTAGAGGTGGAAAATATCGGGCCCTGAAAAGGTCTATTCGAGGTCTAACATTCAAAAGACTTGATTGACAGGATACAAGCAGTGCTGGGAAAAAATTTGAAGATGGACATCTCTACGTTAGGTAAGAATGAGGTTTTTATTTATTTAATTAATTAATTAATTAATTAATTTATTTATTTATTTATTTATTTATTTATTTATCTGTTTATAATAATAGTTGCCCATCAGAATATTGGATTGTCCCGATATGGAATTATGGGCGGGCTACTACTTTGAAGAGTAAAAAAAATTTTAAGGTAATGTCTAATTAAGATACATGATAAAAATACAGTAAAAACCTCAAAAAATCGAATACCTCCCTAATTCGAAGTTTCAGTCCATTCCTTTCCGCTCCGGAGCTAAAATCTCTAAAATTCGAACAAAAAATAAGCAAATACTGTGGAATAGAACAACCAAATAAAGGGAAAACATCTAATTTACAAAGAATCTGGATTAACATTTTTCCCTTTTTGGTCTATAGAACAAAGTTAACGCAAAGAAATTCGCCTACAAATCTAATTTTGTCAATCCGGTCCGGATATAGAAGTCCTCAGATTAGGTTAGGTTTGGTTTTATATCAGTTTAGGCAGTTATCTCTTCCCTATTAGAAGTTTTCATAAGCCGTACTGGTTGGCTTTACAAGCGTACTCTATTCCAATTGGCCAAATATTCGTCCTACCAAATAATTTGTACTTTAAATTGAATAATCATCCGCACTAATAGACAAAAAATGTACACTTTTTTTTTTTATTAATTTTTCTTTCGAAAAGTGGAAGGAAAAATTCTGCGACCTGGGTTCGAACCAGGAACCTCGACTATCATGGCCGATGCCTCTAGCAGTTGGGCTATCGCAGACACCCGGACAGCCAAACTGTCACAAGGTGTCTTAAAGACCAAGTTGTCAACGGTTGAAAGCCCAATGGAAGGCAGGCGCTCGATTCACAGATCGAGAATTTCTCCTATCCAAACCATCAGAAAGTTTGATGAACTCACAAGTAAATGAATAAATATAGACTGGAGATGACCTCCAAACATGATGTATTAATTTTTCTATCCGGTTAGGTCGAGGTTCCTGGTTCATGATGACAGTCGAGGTTCCTGGTTCGAAACCAGGTCGCAGAATTTTTCCTTACATTTTTCGATAGAAAAATTGACATATCATGCTTGGAGGTCATCTCCAGTCTATATTTATTTATTTACTTGTACACTTTTTGTTTTACTTAACCTGATAAATTGAAGACCTCTATAAATCGAAATATTTTGTTTTTCCCTTGAGATACGATTTATCGAGGTTCTACTGTCATTATACCAGGGTCACTCCAAAAGTAATGAACAATATTTTTTTCTTAAATTTATTTTGTATTCTATATCTTTGCATTTTATGGAGGTCACAAATACATATTTCCCGCTTAATTCAGATGTAGTTTAAGTCGTTCCCGTGAATGGCACCATGATAGCACTCCTTCAAGATGGCTGTTGTACTGGACATTCGTCAGAAGCAACTTGCTGTGAGAACGAGACAGTGGAAAACATACCCAAAAGGTTGAAAAAGGTGTATGGAGATGCAACTGTCTATCTCAGCACGGTTAGTAGATGGGCAACCAGATTACAGGTATAAAAGGCCACACCAATGGCTCAAACGTGTTGGTTGAGACTTTTATCGGGCAAGTATACACGCCCTTGTTCCAAGGTGACATAAGGCAGTTCGTAAGGGACCGGAATTATGTGGAAAAAATGGCATGTTGTTCCTAAAGAATGTATCTATGACCTCCTTAAGTTGTAAGGGTGTAGAAAAAAAAATTTTTTTTAAATATCGTTCATTACTTTTGGAGTGATCCTTGCAAATTAATCATACTCAGAGTTTAAGAATAAGTTATATTGTTAATTTAAGAGTCGAGTATCCGGATTGCGGATTATCTGTTCATTCCCAGACTTGTAAATTTTGCGGTGACATGGCACTTCGATCCTCTTTAGCTGATTAAAAATTAACATGATAATTTGACACAACATTATTTAGACGTAGGGACTGGTTTATTTAGTCATAATAACTTCTCGTCATATTTAAGTAATCCTATTCACTTTGTCACAGAATTATTTTGTCACATTCAAGTTCTCAGATACATTCTGTCCCAGAATCGTTTCGTAATTAAGCTCAAAAATCGCGGTAAGTGGTTTTATTCTTTGAAAGGATTTGACGTCATCAATAGCGACCCGTTCGCCATCTGCCGAGTGAATGGCCTGTCATTGGACTAAGCACGCATAGGTATTTTTCCCTCTCTCGTTGTCTCTACTATCGTCTATTTGTCTGTTTCTATGTTTCAATCATGTGCGGCAAGAAAAAGGAGAGAGGCTCCTCGTGCTTGAGAAAGAGAGAAAAAAATCATAGTTATCGTGCTTGCACAGTTAACAGGAGCGCTGTCGTAATTGAGAGTTTAACACTGGTAAATTTTTGATCACAAAAAGTATTCCTCTCAACAAAGTAAATATAGCATCTTCGCCAAAGAAGCTATTGCGCAGTTGGTTTTCATGATGCCAAATGTAGCTGCCGCTCTAAGCGCCTATGGCTCAAGATATACAAGGCCCTTTTTGTGAGAGGGACAATGGTACTGATCCTTTGGATTAGGCGCCTATTTCGAGTGGCGCCTATGGCCGTGGCCATCTTCTTACCCTCACTACTGCACTGCATTCTGGTAGCTTGTCATGCTTCTTAAGGAGATGGAAGCTGAAAGGATGTTGCTTTACAACCGCACTCCAAACCAGTTGAGAATGCTTGGTACTGCATTCCTCCTCCTAAGGTCCTAAGGTACCTTCCTCATGTGAGGGTGGATATGATATACCTTGTGATAATGCATGTATGGAATAATACTGCACAAGGACCCCAAGAACCAGGTCGAAGCTGATAACGACTGCTGCAGGATGACAGCAACAGCCGTGCCCTCCGAAGAACGGAGTGGGGGGGGGGGTAAAGATCGTATGTCACTAATGGCCACCCATCCAGTGACTAGCCGTGCCAGATGTTGCTTAACTTCACAGAACCGGCGTATTCAGTGAAAGCCCACTGGGTCACGGTTTCCCCCAGTTTTGCATTACCATAACGATTTTAGTTAAAAACATTGTTACTGTATTCGCGAAGTCGGTCATTTTGCCAATTACTTTCGAATTTTTTGATGTTGTTTTCAGATGCGGATAGAGCATAAAAAAGTAAATCAAGGTTATAATAGGTGATAAAATGGCCAAAATGATGGTTAAGGTTAAACATTATGGTGCCGTGACCAGGCTCAAAAAAGCCAAACAGGTTAACTTTAAACACCATTTTGGCCATTTTATCACCTATTATAACTTTGATTTACTTTTTGATAAGATATTATGGTGCCTATTATACGAGGGGCGATTGATAAATAAGGTCTCCATGGCTGTAAATTTTTTTATTTGTTAACCGATTTTCAAAATTCTTTTTGTATCTTATACTCACATTTGTCCTCTATGTAATGCACTATTCACTTTTCGACATAGTTCCCATCCCTTTCCATGCATTGCGCCAACGCGTGACTAGTTGGGTGAACCCGTCGGAGAGGAATTCCGGAGTTGTTGTCGACACCAGTATTGAATGGCAGCTTTGGACCCTCTTCTGGAGTACGATAACGTCCGCCCGCACATGAGTCACCACACACCAGAGGCATTGCAATGCCTACAGTTCAAAGATGAAAAATTGCAGTTCAAAAATGAAAGACTTTGCACATTGCGACTTTCACCACTTCCCAAAGAAGAAAGAGCCCCTTAAGGGACATGGGTTGGTTCTGACGGCGAGGTAAACTGGCGCAATGCTTGGAAAGGAATGGGGACTATGTCGAAAAGTGAATAGTGCATTACATAGAGGACAAATGTGAGTATAAGATACAAAAAGAATTTTGAAAATCAGTTAACAAATAAAAAAATTACAGCCATGGAGTCCTTATTTATCAATCGCCCCTCGTAATAGATAGTCATAAAAATTAACTTCAAAATCCCAATAACTTTTGGCTCTTGCTTCCATTACATTGGGTTGTCAGATATTAAATTCGACCGAATTTTTCCACAAATTTTTTTATACACACACTGGCCAAAGAATTATAAACATCTACGAAACATATGTAAATTTGTTTTAATCTGCCTTGAGGTCGTGAGATTGAAATGCATACTTATTAAGTAGTGGAAGAATGGAGCTACTTATTGTTTTCACCATGTCCGTCTGTCTGTCCTTCCGTCCGTCCGTCCCCTTCATAATTTCCTTATTTTTTGAGGTAGAAGGTTGAAATTCGGAATGTAGCTTACCATGGGCATGTCCACCTTTATCAATCGCCTCTCGTACTTTTCCTTACTTTTAATGCTCTCTCTCCGAATCTGAAGTGAAAATCAGTGTGTTTCCAATCATCTAAGGTTCAATGAATATGTTCACGAGCCCAAGCGAGGTGTAGCCTCTGACGCCGTTCTAAATGAGTAAAGGCACTGTTGTCGGTCTTCTGCTGTCATATCCCATAAGTGACAAATTTCGCTGCAGTGTTCTCATAGACACGTTTCTAGTATGCCCATCTTTGAACGTGGCTGTTAATTGACGTAGTGACGAGTGTCTGTTACGAAGGTTGGACCATTTTGTTCAGATGTCGCTGGTCATGAGCATTTAGCAGCTATGGTCGACCACTGCGCTGTCCATGGTGGGAGGTAATGCCTGAAATGAGGTACTCTCAATATACGTTTAACACTGTGGATCGAGGAATGTTGAATGCCCGCACCACTTCAGAAATGGAATGTCCCATGCGTTTAGCTCCAACTCTGAAAATTCTCGTTTGTGCATCCATAATCACGTTACAAGACGTTTCAGACAAATGTTAATAGTCGAATTGATATACCTGATACCGCTTTGCCTATGTATATAGCTTTTACGCGATACAAGCGACACCTGAAAATTTGCATACAACGCTTCCATGACCTTTGGCACTTCAGTATACAGGATGTTGCAGATAACTACAGGGCAGTATAATGGGAAGCCTACCCGCTCGATTGCAGGGGCCGGCTCGGTCGATTGGCAGAATGGAGGGAGATGAAGGTGACCTGCAGCAGACAGCAGTTTCCACAGTCGGGGAGTGGGGGTGAACGTCAAAACTGTCATGTTTTTGATAAAATTACCCATTTATCATTTGATTTCGAACCGGCCTCTGCATTCGAGCGGGTAGGCTTCCCGTTATACTGCCCTGTATTTATCTGCAATACACTGTATACAGGGTGAGGCATTTATCTTGAGACAACTGAATATCTCGGAAACTAAGCATTGTACGAAAAAATGTCCAAAATCAAAAGTGAATTATTTCGCGGGGTAAATTCGTTAGTTAAAAAATCCCCCCCCCCCTTGTGAGGGGGGGCTGGGGGAGAGGGTTATTTTGAAATCTTAAATACGTACCCCTATTGGTATATTCAGATTGTACACAATATTCGAGAAATATTTTGTTCTTGGTGTTTTTTCAATTGATCCAACCGTTTAGGAGATAGAGGCCCTGAAAGTGTGGAACTTTTAAAGTTTTGAACCCATTTTTATCGATGAAGACAAAGAGATAGAGAGTGGGTCTTACAAACATTCCTATTCTGCTTTTTAAGTCTTTAAGAATCCGAAGTCAGAATTTCAAAAAATCCAATGTTTTTCAATATACACGCATAGATTCTGTCTCCATAGGACTGCTGCCCCCAAAAGTTTACTTGTGCACTAAAAAATTTTGAATTTTTGAAATTCCGACTTCGGATTCTTAAAGACCATTAAAAAATAGAATAGGAATGTCTGTAGACCCACTCTCTGTCTCTTTGTCTTCATCGATAAAATTGGGTTCAAAACTTTAAAAGTTCCACACTTTGAGGGCCTCTATCTCCTAAACGGTTGGATCAATTGAAAAAACACCAAGAATAAAACATTTCTCGAATATTGTGTACAATCTGAATATACCATTAAAATTAGGGGTTCCTTACAAGGGGGGGGGGGGTAATTTTTTAACTAAAGAATTTACCCCGCGAAATAATTCACTTATGATTTTGGACATTTTTTCATCACAAGGGGATGAATGTGATCATCTGAATGAAGAAATTAACGCGCCTAAACAAGATGAATAAGATCGAGTGTGAATGTGAACAAGCTTAATGTGACGAGTTGATTGAGTGACAAAATGACCCTGGAACGAAGTGAATGCGTCGAAATGTGATTAAATCTGATTATGACCAAATTAAGTGTGATTCGAATTGAAAAGAAATGGATATTAAATCAATGGTGCTTTTACTTTTGCGTTTGGTCAATAGATGGCAGCACAAGTATGATTTGGTTCGATTTGGTTTCTTTTTAAATTCGTATAAATATTTAAAAAAATGTTTTTAAAAAAAGTTCATCAAATTGTAAAACTATTACTAAATGTAATGCGTTCGTTTTGCAGATTGGCGAATTACTGCTTAAGAAAAGAAATAAGAAAGCAACAACAACGATCAACCCAGCTTGCTTAAGGTTAGTAGTATTCTTACTTTCTTATATTTTTGGGGGGTGGAAGATAATGGAATTGCCGTTTTAGTATATTTTTTTAAAATTCTCTTTGATTGATGCGTTTTGTGATTTTTGTATGTAGTGTGATCATTTTCTTTCAAATATTTTATAAGACAGAAGGCCGGATAAAAGTGTTGATATTTTCAGCCGTCATTCTGCTTGGATCTTGCTTGGTTGTCCAACATCCAAGAATCCAATTCGAATCCAAAGCAAAGCTTAAAATTAGTGTGGAAAAATTGGATTTTAAATTGCTTAATATCGTGATAATGTCAGTGATGTAGTTTTTAATAGGACAATCAAATGGCCCTGAAATGCATCTTTAGCCAAGATTATTAAAAAAAAGATGGAAAAAGTTCTCATAAATATTAGTCCAAATACGCATTCTTGGAGAGTAAGTAACTTCTGAAGGATGCATTTTTTGGATTAACGTTTATGCTAAGTCCATTACCTTGATTTTGAACAGCTATTTGGGGCACCTTATACTCTAGTTTTTCATTTTGTTTACCTTTGCGATCAAGTATATATTTCTGTGATTGTCCCGCCCAGTATATATAGCATAAAGATTTGTACTAGTTTATATATAAATTATTCGAATATCTTTTTGGTCCAGATTCGACGCTTTTGCGATATAAACAAAGAACAACTTCACTGCGGTATTCTCCAATTGTTTTTTCAGTGAATTATTATTGAGATTACATTTAAACGTATTTTACTTAATTTTGTTTATTTATCAGTGAAAGAATAGTACAGCATGGTTTATATACTCCCTATTCCCCCTTCTCTTTTTCCTTTTGCCCCCGCGGCTCTCCACCCCCCACGCATGCTCCGTTTACGCAACGCTTGCTGCGCTCTCTTCTTTTAAGGTTTATTTTCCTCATGGTTGGTGCGATTTTCTGACGACTGATGTCGTTGCATCCGAGACGCTCGGCGAGACGCAGTTCATCGCTAACGAGATTTCATAGGAGACTGGCGAGAAACGCTAGGCCTCAATTTGATCCCGGACAACGTTTGAGCGCAAATAACACGGAAATTTCTTTCAGAGGGGTAGGGGGTTTCGAGAAGAGAATTTTTTTTTTGCTGTGTATTTCGTTATCCTAGAGGGAAAGGAAAATAATTTTTTTTTCAGTAATTTTTCTGGTTTTTATCTTTTTGTTGGAATTTATTTGAATAAATGTGCTTTTTGTCTGCTTAATTGTATTTATAATGTATCTCATTTATAAGTACGTGCTTACGAACGTAGAGCTTTTAGACACCAACAACAACGCATAGAAAGAATTTTGGCCTTAAATTTCTCCAATTAATCGATGCACTGTCATTTTTTTTTCTTCATTCAAGTTCGCTTTTTATTCAAACTTACAAAACCATACAACTTCAGGTCTTCCTCTACTTGATCCTCCCACACACTCCTTAACCTTCTTCTCCCACATTTCCCATTCACAATAATACAATCGTTTAATCAGCCGCTTATCACTTATTCATTTCGCATGCCCAAACCATTCAAAACAGACTTACAGATTATATCCAGTAACCTGTATCTTCACTGCACACATACCTCTTATATTATCATTCGGGACATGGCTTATACTAAATCCGTGAGCCAAGAAATTTTCTATAGGTGCTTAAATTTACAACCACCTCAAAGTCAGTTACGTGTATACCAGTAGATTCCACAGATTGGTAATCTAATATTTGGTAACGGGTCAGCCCGCAAGTAACCGAGTTTAATTGATTCACGGAGGATATTTTCTTCATCTAAAATGAATTGCAACAAAGACTTTCCGCTTTTCAATTCGTCGATTCGTGGTTTCGAATGCTCTCTTGGATATGGATGTTTGTGCCATCCCGGAACGTGAAAAGAAGGTAATTATTATGTAGCAAAACACAAGTTTTAACTGAATCGACATTTTGGTTTGAGATAACTGCTATTTGTGATATGGTAGAAATCCCATCCAGATGTAGCTCATCTGGCGAAATTTCGGTGCCCCATTTCTTTATTGATAAAAAATAAATCAATCAATCAATCAAATGGTGCAATGAACCATTAAGGCTCTTGGCCGCAAGCACAACTTGTCTCCACCCAGCTCGATCTTGAGTCAGTTCCTCGTATTCCGTGATCTGCAGTTCAGCATGGTCCTGATGTGCAAGGTATTCTAGGTCTTCCTGGTAGGACCATGTGCAACGCCATCCTCGGTTCTCTTTTTTGTCCCATTGTTTCCACATGCCCATATTACTTAAGCCTTTGAGATTTCAAAACCTGTATGACCAACGGGTGTTTGTATAACGAATAAGCTCATCGTTATGTCTTCGTCTTTACTCGTTGTTTGCGACATCTTTCCACGACCCAAAAATGATTCATAGAACTTTATTTTCAAACCGTTGTAGACCAGTTTCATCCTGTTTTGTAGTGTTCCACGTTTCTGTCCCGTACAAGAGTATTGGTACTATTTTGGCCCTGCGTATGGCAGTTTTTGCTGCCCACGAGAACGACCTCAACTTCAAAAGTTTGTTGCATGCATAGAAAGTCCGATTTGCTGCTTGTATTCTAGCCTATATATCGTGTCCCGTTAGGTTGTCGCTAGTAAAGTTACTTCCAAGATATTTAAAGCATGAAATTCGCTTAAATGCCATGTTGTCCACAACAAAAGGGACGGCCAGATCTGGCTGTGTTCTTGCCACAAGCAAGTGCTCCGTTTTCTCTTGGTTGATCGTTAGCCTTATTCTTTCTCCTGATCTCTTGATATTCCCTAGTGTTTGTTTCCCGGGACTCAAACAAGGGGATGGTCTTTCACCACTTTTGTTTAATCTGGCCTTAGAAACGGTCATACAAGATAAAAATACTAGGGTATGCAGATGATTTAAACATAATATCCTTATTGATGAAAGATAGGAAATAAAATTCCACAGCCTGGATTCGAACCAGGAACCTTCGGCTCAAGCCGCTGACGCGCTAAACAATTGCGCCATTGAGGAAAGAATTTTTTTTCCTATTTTTCATCAATAATTTAAACATCTGAGGTTTGGCGTAGGATAAAACCTTCATCGAACATTCTTGAGTTACCCATATCTTTACTGTTCTCTTTCCCAATGATATGAAATGCCCCTCATTACCAGAATTCCCGACAAGCCACCACATCTGTATAGATTCATGTGCAAGAGTTTTATGAGGGCCCTTTTATGAAGATTTTCAGTTTCAAAGTCAATTCCAAGAATTTTGTGAAAAGTTTTAGAGATTTACAGGATCCACTTTTTGCATGACTAAGTATCTTCAAAACTAATCATTCCAATTTATATAAATACATATATCCATATAAATTGGAATGATTAACGGGTTGTGCAGTCCCCAAAAGTCTTCCAAATTTTAGTGCGAATATCTTCTACAGAAGCCGAGAACGGTTCTCCGCTCTGAACTAAATGTAGGACCACTATTACATATGTTTGGTTGTTGATCAGGTAATATCTGCATTTGCAAATAGAAAATCGCCGCTTTATTTAAAAATTCATTTCTTTGATTGGCTGATTAGAAGCATAAAAATTTCAGCAAAAAATAGTTTCTTGAGAAGTACATTGTATTTATTTCTTAGGATTATGGACAAAGCTCTGACGCACTTACCGGTTCCCAAATATTCCGGGTTACGGATTCGAATCCCTCTGTGGGCAACGATTTTTGTATTTTGTCCCAAAACGAATAGCCATGTGAAATTTTATCACAGGAATGCGTAAGGATATTAGTCATGTTAAAGCGATCTAGATATTGGTGCACCCAAAACATTCTAACAAACCAACCAGCCAACCTATTTTCTTCACGACATCTTTTTGTTAATTGACCTCAATTTAATATCTCAATAATACTTTACATTAAAAACCCCTTTGTTTGTAAAACTTGCTTTGCTACATAATAACTCATCAAGCTTAGGTCGTTTAAAGATCCTAGTGAGATTTATAACTTCCTGAATAATAAATATCAACAGCCAGAAAATAAAAAGTATTCTATCTGGCCAATCGTCACCAGACGCACCTCCAAAAGCGCATGGGATAATCCGTACACGTCATACAACCTATAAAAGATTTTGACGCGTTAGAATGCACTCAGTAGCTACTGTAGTCAATATGAACAGACGACGCGAGCTTAGTGCGGAAGACAGAGGGATGATCATTATAGCCCACAGGTTTGGGCATTCGATCTGTGAGATTTCCAACAGATTTCAGATACTCCCGCTCGACAGTGAGTGATACCAAAGCGTACCAAACAGTTTTGAACAATTCTGCGCTAACAACATTGTGGGAACACGTAATGGCTCATACCTGTTTCACCAGGACAATGCTGCCTGCATACAGCAGGCTTTATTAACATCTGGTTTGAAGAAACGTATGTGGGGAAACTTGACTGGCCAACCTAGAATGCAAATCTCAACCCCATTGAACATCGTTGGGACGAATTAGAGCTTGAGAGGCAGGCCATGCCGCCCAAAGAACACTGAGCTCTTTGCCAATTTGAAGGATGAATGCAGCAAGATTCCCGCCGACACGTATGAAGAAATATATGCCTTGAATGGTATTATTCAGGTATAAGAGTATTTATTTATATGTTATATTTAAATCAATATGTATATTCACGCTATGTTGTTTCTTGTTCTCGAATGAGCCTATCTATCCTGACGGCATTTCCTCCCCGTTATTTTTCTTAGCTTGGGCAAATACTCGTTTATTTTGGGTGCGCTGAAGCGGTTTTGTTTATTGCCGTCTTTATTTAATTTGGTTTCAGCTTCAATGAGCGAAGCTTCAAAGTTCCCTTTTTTGAAACGAAGTCGATCAAAGGAAAACTTAAATAAAAGGGAGATGGGGTGGGGGTATGGGGGGTAGAAAAAAGGAGAGAGAGAGAGAGAGAAGTGAAAGCAGGTGTGGGTGGATTCGTTTCTCTTCACTGTCACCGATGCGTAAACGATCCCATAATGCTAATGAGCGGACAATCGTGCTTCTGAACGAGGGCTGTGAAATTAACTGTGGGATGTCAAAAGGTGAAAGACCAAAGAAGAGGCGCTCCAATCTCACCTCCCCCCCCCCCTCCCCTCTGTGATCGTTTTCTGCTTCGATTTGTCGACACTGAAAAAAAATCACTTCTCTTTTTCCACCGATTTTTCGTATTATATTTTTTTTACACCTGTAGGCGCTTTTGAACAGAAATAATTTTCAACGGAGATGGTTTCGTGGAGGAAAGAATGCCTCGAGTCATGCTGGATTGAAGAAGTCATTATGTCCACTTTAATGTTGTACCACCAAGATGAGAAGTATACTTGTTTTTATGAGATTTACTTTAATTATATACAACGTTGTAAAGAATCGCAGAGTTAAGTTAACTACGTAATTTCAAAGACGTTCTACATTGTAATTCAAATTACTTCATGAAGTGATCACTAGAGTCATCCACTGCCATTTTTGCTTTTAGTATCTAGGAACCTTCATTCGCAATGGACAAATTGCTCATGTATCCCTCTGCTCCTCAAAATATAACTTAAAATAAAGCTAGTGTCTAGCTGCTCGCCGTAGACGAGGTTGCTTCTAAGCTAGAAAGCACACGAAAATATTCAGACACACACATATAGATTCGAATTTTTATCGTATGGGTACTAAAACTTATCTACCAAGATTTAACGTCAATTTCTCGGTATTAAGTGTAATTTGTTTGAAAATTGCGTGATTTGTTCTTTGTAGCAAGGCATTTTGTTTAGCGATTGGAATGTGTGGACAGTGTTTTTGGAGGGAAATGTGGCATCGCAGAGATATAGACAGGTGCTTGAGAACCAGTTAATTTCTATCATTCAAGGGTTCTGCAGGTCTGGCCCGCACATTGGTCTTTTATGTTATTTGATATGCAATATGTCGCCCTTCCCATTCATCCAAATGATGAAAATGAACCTTGATCCAAAATGGTGGATTTCAAGATGATTCTGAAATTGTCCCAAAAGATAGACATTATCATCATATACTCCGTTAGCATGATCACATCGTTCGTTTTACACCCTATTTCCGTAATACAGCTATGTCCAGTGACTTTTTATTCACCCTATATTCGCGACTTTAGCTGCCTTATAAAATGGCGGATGAAATGGGGAACATCATTGTTGAGATCTAAGGCATCCCATTCCCCCTTTCATCCGCCATTGTGTAAGGCAGCTGAAGTCGCGAATACAATTATTCTTCGTGGGAAAAATTATGATCCCTTTATTTAATTTAGCAAACAGACATTATTTATTTGAACTTAACACTGCTGTCTATATTGTCCTTCGTATTATCATGGTCTTTAGAAATAAATGGTCATCGAGATCCACTGAAAAATGAAGCTAAAGTTTCTAGCTCCGAATAGGACGGGAACTACATTGAAAAATGGCGCTGTATGTAATCAGCCCAATTCAACACCACCTAGACCAGAAGGCATGCGCACAGAAACGTCATGCATTGTTATGTCGCACTAAAGCGGCTATTGGTAATCGTATTTCTACCAATAATAAGCCCTAAATTTGGCTGTTTGATGATTATGTAACAATGTATACAGTTTCTGTGCGCAGGCCTTCTGTCTAGCTGGTGTTGACCAACTGCGTATGCAGCGCCGCCCTATCGGGAGCTAGAAGCTTTAGTTTCATTTTCAGTTCGCTGGAGCCGGGATTGAAGTGGACCAGTGAGTGATGAGATAATACTGCCGAATTTTGTGTATTCTTTAAAATTTTTAAATAAATAATTGATAAACTAACCTGAATACATTGCATAACATTGAGCATCCACTATATAAATACAAGTTAGGGAATTCAATTACATAGCACTTGGGCCATTGGGACCTATGGGGCACCTAGCGTTATCTGAATTCCCGATCTTCTCTACGATCTTCTCTTCTGAATTCCCGATCTTCTCTACGATCTTCTCTTCTGAATTCCCGATCTTCTCTTCTCTTCCCAATCTCGTATATATTGGAAAAAGACGGAAGCTCGATGGCCATTTTTATCTATAGACCATGATTATCATCCATTCAAAGTAAATGATTAGCGAAATATTGTTGAACCAGATCCTTGTTGAGTTAGTTCATTGTTGTCACTAAGATATTTTTTCATTCACCGATGGTGTGACAGACATACAAGAAGAGAAATATTTATTTATTCATTTATTTATTTTTTTATTTCAATACTTTTAAGTTCGTTACTGAATTCTATATTTACGTCCGTCCGCACTTGTCTTTCATCGCTGATGACGAATATCGCATCCAAATTTTTGTGGGACCATTAGTTTCCGAGATATCGGCCAAAATTCGAATTTCAGAAATGTGCTATCTCTCGAAAATGGCTAACTCGTCTTTAAACATGTTGGCATCAATGAACGATCACTAAATGATGTAACATTAAATTGTCCAATTATTCTTAGATCTACACAAACTGGTCTGATGCCTGTGGTGTTACTCGCCGTCAACTTCAAGCCACTTGTTTCCAGTGGTTTAGGGCGTTTGTTTCCCAGTGGCTTGAAACTCCTATAATTGGACTATTCGCATAATCAAAGGATCTGAAAGTTATCTGTGACACTGTTCACCCGAATCATCTATTCGCCTCTCTTTTTACGATATTGCGCTACCAGGAACCCTCTGGGGGAAAAATGACTGTATGTTCCAGTGTCGATCATCCTATTTTATGGCCTTTGTAGATAGTTATAATTTGTTGTTTTGTTTATAGTAAAAGAACGTTCTAACAGACAATTGATATCACTTATGATACCATAAGCATATCGTCTGAACTGATGACTCATTTTATGAAAAAAAACGGCTGCGTGACTTTTCATTAGTGTTAAAATAATCTGTGCAATCTGTCTGGCTTATAGCTTCACAAGATGATGCATAATTACACTTTATTCGAGAAAACGCGTAAGTGAAAACCGCTTAATTGGAATTCCGCTATAATTCATCCGTGCAGTTGTGCGCTATCGTGTGTCTTTTAATAAAGGAGGTCGAGGAAAACCTTTTTTTGTTTTTCAATCGCAGTTTATCTTGGAGCCACTCTGACATTATTAAAGAGGGGGTTGCGGTGATGGGGTAAGGAGGAGGATGGAGTTCACCGGTTCTTTTTCCCATCATGCCTCGCTTGACTCTCCGTTGTAAAACGAGCGCGTTCTGTTTGGCGTTAGAAAAAAGAAGCAAGCGCGCACACAAGGAAGAAGAAGAAGAAGAGTTCATCGGTGCGGCTTGTGTTATTGGAACTTCGGGGAGATAGAATTTTAAATTGAACCTAGTGATATGTTACAAATTGAGTTCTCCTTGCAATGATGTAACATTAATGGTTTCTAAACCACGTCAGAGGCCGAGTCCTTTGCTGAGTCAGCGAGGCGAGTAAAGCCATCTGGTGGCGCGGATAAAAGACGCATCGGCCGCGCGGATCACCGAACCCTCTCTTCTTCCTTTTAACCCCCTCCCCCTCCTTCCTTCCAGGCTCAAACCCTCATCCTCCCATCTCTCTTCTCATTCTCTCGCTCTTTCTCTCTCTCTCTGCCTTGAATCACTCAGTCGAGCACCCGATTCATGCCGAGAGCCCTCCGTGCTTCAATAATTGAAGACCAGGATTGGGAGTGGAAGGTTAGATCAAGATGCAGACGCAGTGAAGGAGAAATGCTCGCTTGCAAAAGACAGAGAAAGACCGGAAAAATTTATTTTTAATCTCGAAACAAAAATCTTTCTCCTAATTGTTTTTATGTTTTAGTAGGCCATTATACCTACCTTCTCCATTATACGGTGATTGTTCTCTTAACACTGTCTCGATTGAGACAAAATATAGTGTAGGTATATTTTGGTGTTGATTCGGCGATTATTTCTCATCAGGTTGTCCACTTTGAATATGCCTTGTCATCTCTGGCTTTACTGTTGAGCTCAACCAATGAAAATGATTCTAGACATTTACTTCGATTCCCTCTTTTAGTCTTCTAGTCTGTATTGTTGGATAAATTTTATAGTTAATCTTGCCAAACAGATGAAAGTCAGAAAGAGCAAGATCTGGACTGTACGGTGGTGGCTGGAAGACCTCTCAATCATAAGCGTCTCTCTTTCGGGACGTTTATCACAAAAAGCACGACGCAATTTCGTCTGTGCTTGCATTGGAATCGATTCCATCAGCAGAAAGCTCTGCATATCCCAATATACTGTCACTAACATTTTGTCTTTGTGGAAGAAGTCACTTTGAATTTCTTTCGCATTAGGGAGCCTTAATGTTCACATTACACTCGCCTGTTAGGATTCATGAGTGTGGTGGTACTCACCAGACCCTCCAGAAATTAACATCTGTCCCCTGCGTAGCGCATCAAGTGGTCCAATGATGCCATCACCGTTTCTTTGGAACCCATCGCGCACTGACTTTGCGAAATTGCAGTTTCTCCTGAACATTGCCTGTTCAATGCGTGCGACATTACTTTCTCTTATAGCGGTTAGGTCGGCCGCAACTTAACGAATCGAAGAGGTCTTCACGTCCGTTTGCAAAAAAACTGCATCAGCTGGAGATGTTATTGCAGTCTAGGCAGTCACCATCATGCACTTTCACCATTTATTTGTGAATTTCAGTCGGGGTATTCCGCTGAGCCCACAAAAAACGGACAACACCTCGCTGCTCTTCGGCAATAGACATGATATTCAAAACGTTGTTTTAGCCAAATGTCAGTCTCTTTGGGTAATAATCGTGGCATAACAAATAAATTAATTATGTGTTACTTATTGAAATGCCCTCATAGTTGAACCACCTTTTGTTGAAATAAACTGAAACATACATTGATTTAATTAAATTTTGAAGAATTGGAAGGTCTTCCAGAATTGTGAGAATTGACTTTTAATACATTCTTATGGAATAAGCCTGGTCTTAATGATGGCTAATCAATAACTTCGATTTTTTCATTTACAAACCATGGTACCATCGCTTTTGAAACATGGCAAATTGCGCTATCTTGTTGGAATTTACACACTGGGACCACCAATCACTGGGCCAAGTGGTATCAGATGATCAGAAATAATTTTTGGAGTCTACATTCCATCTTCAAACAATATGTTTGATTTTCCATTGTAACCAAATGCTGCCCACACTATGACAGACCACCCTTCAAAGTTTTTGCTGAACTGAATGTTGGAAGAATGTCTTCAAATCATTTTAGTAACAAGCATTTTCATTTGGTTACTAATGCCCGAAACGTGGTTGATACCTGGTCTCTAATCACTTAGAATATGTGCATAGGACATCGACAACGCTTTGAATGTCCCACAAAGTAGGGGAATTGAAAATGAGTATTATGCTATGTAAAAATGAGTATTATGCCAAGCCAATGAAACCTCAAACAATAAAAGCTTTTCGAAATAAACGAACAGAATACCAAAAGGGTTGCGAAAATGCATGGGAAGTCAGTTATAAAAAGGGCATGAAGAATGCTTCGTATCGGCGGTCGAGGTGGAGTCAAATCTGTTTTGTCTAGCACATGTTATAAAATGAGTGGCCAAAAGTCAAGGGAAGGCACTGGGTGTGATGTTAATAGCGAGTCGCTTCTCCGCAACCTCTCGAAACTGCAGTAACACGTCGAGGTATGGATTCTACGAGGTGTTGAAATCATTGTGGAGAGATACTGACCCACGCATAACTGAACACAGCCCATAACTGACCATAACTTAGCCACTGACACAACCTTGTTGACACGCAGGATCCATCTGACCATGCTACACGCCACCACTGTTTTCGCGGACCCGTGCCAGTCGTTGAGCTCTGTGTCGAGGTATCAGCAAAGGGATACGAGCCGCTCGTCGGTTGCTGAAGCCTATGCGGTACATTTGTCTCCGTACAGTCTTGGTAGAAATTGGATCATGACGCCCCACATTCAAATCGGCGGTGATCTGACTCACAGTAGCCCGCCGATCGTCTCGTATGGCGAAGTGATGTCCGTTTGTCAAACGCTTGTGGTTATCCTGTGCGGCGGTTTGTGCGTGTGGAAACATTGTCTCTGCGATATGCTATGAACCATGCGTCTTGCATCGATTATCATTCCACGTTCAAAGTCTGTAACAGATTGTTCAGATATCGTGTCTACGCTAGCCCCATACGCCGCATCTGGCCGCAACATCCGGGAGTCATACACGGCACATTTTCAAATGGGACAACACTTCCCTTTACCTTTGGCCATTCAGTTTAGAACGTTCCTAGAAAATTGCATTGAATTTAAATAAAAAATTATAAAAATTGCTAGAGGACACAGCTTATCTGACTTATTCAATAATAAGGTATCCGAAAATGAAGCTTACAACTTAATTTTAAAATACACTCAATTGCCAATGAATTACAAACACATGTTTATTATTTTAACAGGCCCTCATTGATTACAATTACAGCATGTATGCGGGTTGACATGGAGACATTAGCTGTTATACCAGTTTATACAATCCGTCATTCAGAAATTCAGGAGGCGATATCAATCCTGTTCTCCAAAACAGGCCAGAGTGACTCAATGGTGTTAAGATTTACTGCGCTGGCCAAGGAGGATTCTCAAACCAAGAGAACGGTTGACTGACATTACGAGAAAGAGTCACTCAAGAGTGTGCTTCCCCTTCCTAAAGGTGTGCTTCACTGTAATTCAAATTTGTTAGGAACCTCAGCCAACCTGACCAGCTCAACCTGACCTTGAGTGACTCTTTCTCGCCCATTTTCTCAGAATCTTTCAAGGGGTAGGGTGTGACTAAAAATTGTTTTTAGACTAATGTGGTGTTGCTGTACAGGGTAGCAATTGGAAATTTTTCTCTATCTTTAATAGATTTCGAGTTAGCAAATGGATGATCTTTAATTTGGGGGTTAAGGTCAAATTTGAGTGCGGCAATGAATTCCCCATCCCCCTATTACCTATAAACCACACTCATCTGATCTCGCCTACCTGGCAGCTTTGAGATATCTGCCATGTTACCAGACTTTATTGACATCTGGCACTTTTTGAGATATCTGCCTGGTGATGTTAATTTTGCCCTTGCATTGTTGTGTTAAAAAGTGGTAACAATATGTATCTCTTGAATAACAGGTTTGTCACAGCCCCTGTTCCCAGTAAAGATGCTGGAGTTCCGCAAAAAATGATATAATTGATTATTGTTGCATTATTCTGCCTTCTGACCTGCTTGTATTGTAAATGGTGAAGCCTGAACAATGTTTTTTTTCCAATGGAATGATCGTCATACTTCTTGACTTGATTTGCAGATATCATAGCTGCCATATACTTAAATGATAATCACCTAAGATGAACTGGTTATAGACGGATGGAACAGCGCTACAAAGATAATGAGATCACTCGGTAATAAGAAGTAAAAGTTTGGCGAATCACCCTTGCTATGTTGGATTTTTGGGATTTCTTTTGGTGAATCTCTTAAGTAATTACTGGGAATCCAAGATCGTGGATCGTCGGGCTAGTATAATGCTAGTAAAAGGATAATTATGAAGGAACTACACTTAACGCGATGTATTACGAGCCATGTTTAACATGGTGTCGGCTTCGCAAATATGCTGTACTGGATTTAAGAGAGAACTGGAGCCGGACACTGTGGACGAACTTCAATAAAGATAACAGGAAACCACTGATCCACATAAAACTTTTAATCGGACGTATGCGCCTTCTTCAGCGTACACAAGGATTTTGATCAGAACATACGTCCGATTAAAGTTTCATGTGGATCAGTGGTTTCCTGTTATCTTTAATGCTGTACTGCATGGGTAAATCCCTTTTGACTGTCAATGCTGTAAAACGATGTTTGGTGTATCAGAATAGGATCGTGCTTGTTTATGTTCATAATACAAATATTGTTATCATTTAATGAATTTCTTGCCAGGGCTAATAGAATGAAGTTTACAACTGAGGCGTGGCTAACTGAGGCATTAATAGTGTTAGTGCAGCAAAGGCTGCATAGCACCCAAGTGAAGTTACTGTGTCCCTCCTCAAATAAAGATAAAAGGAGAGCATAATAACCTTCCTGGTGTTCAGTGTCTGGCCTGAAAGAATTACTCGGACCATTTTGTATGTCGCGTGGTTGGCACCCTGTAATAGTACCCAACGGAGGTTGATTCCTATGGGATACCTCTTCTGTGTATTCTAGGCTTTTTGTAGGTTAATTTACATGAAAAAAACCAAGGATGCTAAGTAAGCACATGGGATAAGAGAATCACGATAGTTGCTAAGCGGCCTGTGGCATTTAACTTGTGTAATTATCAAACTAGCGGTATCAATTGATGAACTTAGGAATTCGAACTTAGGAATTGTGTCGAAATATCGAATCCTGGGGACTATCCCTGCGTGGGAGGTCACAACACCTTTGATACTACGGTGGAGGAATGGTTTCGGTCCCAGACCACCAGGTTCTTTGAGGAAGGTATACAGAAAGTTGTCTACTATTGGGACCGTTGCCTGAATAACACGAGTGACTACGTGTAGGCACAATCGTCCAAACACAGCTGAACGTCTTCAAAGTTAAACGGGATAAAGGTCTTCTGTCAGCTTAATGACAAAGAAACTGACTGAAGTTTCTTTCCGTTATCTTATTACAAGTAAAACGAGAGCGAGCGCGCTGTAGAAGTTTGGCGGGGAAATTACAACCAGTGAGCGAATTTTTTTACCTATTCAGGTTTTGTTTTCTCTCGTTTCATTCTTTATATAGAAATTCAAAGTAAGAGAAGAAAAGATGGTGGGAGCGGTATAAAAAGCGGGCCCCACCCTGTAAGAAGGGTGGAGCGGTTAAGGAGGAATGCCTCGTGCCTGTTTTTATCTCATTTGGTTGCGGTGTTCAGTCGTTCAGAAAAACCGTCCGCAACTGGAAATTCCGCGGGGAAATTATTCCGGGCGACGGCACGTGATTACAGGGCGCGAGCGAACCCGTGTCGGTTGCCATTCGAGGTGCATCGTGCGCGCATGCGCTCTCCGCTGTTATTATCAATTAGCGAGCGGTGTAAAAGAGCGAGAAAAAACGGGGAGCGCTTCCTTTTCTTTTTCGGATTGATCAGCAGTGCGACGAATTTGCATGCGCCTCACGTGACCGATCGATGGGGGACAGGAGTCACCATCGTCAGCAAACCACGGGGAAAAGAAAAAAATATGTATACTGCAGCAGCGGCAGGAGTCGAAATGATTCTGAGATGAGAATGATTGAACGAATCTTCAATAAAAGTCGATTGGAATTTTCATCCCCATCTGTTCGCAATTGCGTTTTAACAGGTTCGTATGACAATAAGAAGCCAGGTTGAAATTTTTCAAGTTTCCGAATTCGAAACGATGTTGGTTTCTATCCCAGTTGATGTCGCCATCTGTCGTCAAAAAGACGAAAGTACTACTTAATTTCACGCGTTCGCAGCACTATCACAAGGTACTGTAGATCAGGGCCATACCCGGGGGGGAAGGCTGCAGCCCCCCCCCCCCCGAAATTGGCCCCCATGTCAACTAAATCTGTTACATGGGGGACCCCCCCTCCACATGGGCCAGTCCCCCTCAGCCCCCCCCCC
>JAHWFO010004499.1:6476227-6597252 GCA_023313115.1 Rhysida immarginata
GGTTGGATTGTTGCTAGCACCCCGATGGTCAGGTGACTTTTTCGCTTCCAGGCCTTGTTATCTCGTCGACCTCGAGTTAGGGCAAATTTATAGCTTATTATTGGTAGAAATACAAATAACAATGCCCTATTTATGATGATGAAACAATGTATTACGTTTCATCGCAGAGGCCTTCTCTCTCGGTGGTTACGCCCAACACCACCTAAAGAGAAAGCCTGAGCGCGGAAACGTCATAGGTAGTCATCTTTAATCGCATTTATACCAATAATAAGTCCGAAATTATGACGAGGTATGATGATGTAACAATGTATGAAATTTTCGCGCTCAGGTTTTGAGTAGAGGTGGTGTTGTTACGCTTGGCCTGTCTCTCGTTGGCCTCGGATCGACTTATGAATGATGTAACAACGAGGCCAACGAGAAAGACAGGCCTCGAAGCGGAAAAGTCACTTGACCAACTGGGTCTGAACAACAATCCAATCTTCATTGTTTCCAACAAACGAAAAAATACTGATTGTTAAAATCCAAGATGGAGACAATGAAGCTTGGATTGTTGTTCAGACCCAGTTGATCAGGTGATTTTTCCGCTTCGAGGCCTGTCTTTCTCGTTGGCTTCGTGTAACAATGTATGACGTTTCAGTTGTTTGTTTTTGGGAGGTGTTGGGGTTTGGCCCTCTTCTGTATTCTTCTGTATCGGGCTTACTCCGGGACGTATCCGACTGAACATTTTTAATCGGAAAATAACTAAAACTGTGGATACTCACTTATAAGAAGAAATTATTTGACTGGGCCGATACAGTTCTCGATTATCCTCACTTATAGCCCATGCAGTTCTCGATGAAACGTTCATTCTGAAATTGTTTGACTAGGTCGATCATTATATTGTTGCAGCAATTCTTGATGAGTTTGGATGGATGGATTTCCAGCTCGCATCTCCCCCTTCCAGGAGACTAGCTGATTGGGATGAAAGGATGATGGTGAAAATAGACAAACACAAACATCCATGCCCTTGGCGGGATTCGAACCCGCAACTCGCTGGTTACGAGAGCAGCAATCTTGATGAGTTTAGAAATAATCTGTGGCTAATAGCCTCATGAACATTATTCACTGGAAACGTTGGCTACTTTTTGACACTCGTGTCATGTCTTCTTTACGACCCATGACGAAAACAAAGATAATTTACGTCATCTATCATGAGCGATGGGCCAGCGATAGACAGGTCAGGCAACACCTCCTAGAGAGAAGCCCGCGAACCAAAGGTGTATGCATTGTTACATCATCATCAAGCGGCCAAATTTAGGGCTTATTATTGGTAGAAATACGATAACAATAGCCGCTTGATGGTGCTGTAACAATGTATACACCTTTTGTCTGCAGGCCTTCTCTATAGGAGGTGTTGGGCCAGGGCACTCAAAAGTCACATGATCATCGGGGTTCGGGCAACAATCCATCCTTCATTGTTTCCAACAAACGAAAAATTACTGATAGTTAAAATCCAAGATGGAGACGATGAAGGATGAATTGTTGGCCGGACCCCGATGATCATGTGACTTTTGAGTGCCCTGGCCTGTCTCTCGTTGGCCTCGTCATGAACCGTAGCCGACGAAAAAGACAGGCCACGGCGCGGAAAAGTCACCTGATCATCCTAGGTTGAATAACAATGTAAACCTCATTGTTTCCATCTTGGATTTTAAGAATCAGTATTTTTTCGTTTGTTGAAAACAATGAAGGTTGGATTGTTGATCAACCTACCATGGTCAGGTGACTTTTCCGCGCCGGGGCCTGTCTTTTTCGTAGGCTACGTCATGAACTCTACCAATATTTACGTTACGCCTGTTATTTTGAATTATACATGAAAATAATAAGGAAGAAACCTTAATGGTTGGAGTTCAGGCTGTGGAATTTTCTTTATTTTCATTTATTTTTAATTTAAACATCTGTGGTATGTTGCATATATAAATTCTCACAGGCCATTATCAGTTGTTATTTTAAATTTAAATTTTATTTATTTTATTATTATTATTTTATTTATTTATTTATTTATTTATTTATTTATTTATTTATTTATTTTTTTACAAAATTCTTATAATTTTGTCTTGTTATTTTATTTATTTTTTTTTGTGATATGCTTTGCGTAAGGACATAAAATCAATTAATTTGCTATCGCTATTTTATTAAATCTCGTGATATTCAAAGCATGTGAACATCGAAAGTGTTCTCGGTATTCAACTCCATCTGCTGCCAACATTCAAAACTACCAGTTTATGTAGAATGAAAATACAGTCAACCTTCCTATAAGGTGGAACAAAAATTGCGACAGTCCCCCTATAACAATACTATTATAACATGGTTTCTATATTGCTGTTATGTAAGCTTACAGGTTAATTAGGTTACTTGTAAGCAATCTCCCTATAACATGAATTTTTCTATTCCGCTTTTATGGTCACAATGATTCAAGTATTCTCCAGTAAATTCAGAAACCATGCAACATTTATAAAAGATGGGACAAGCAGCTCGACGATATTACGGGCGGTCGCGTATTCGTATGACTATCGATTTGCAAAACTCCTTATATAATGTGGTTTCCACATAACACGATACGATTTAATCTTATTGTACTAATTCTAAGTCTCTCATAACGCAATTTCCATATTATGAATTAATTTCATGGTTATGAATTGTTATGAAGAAATTTCATTAATACTGAGATCCTTTTAAGACAGATACGAATTAACCTGAACTGCGGGTACTAATTCTGAATGTCTTATAACGCCGATTCCATATAACCGCGGTACGAATGAGTCGCGTTAGAGCATAGCTGAGAGAGTGTTATATATTTCACGGTCTATGGTTATTGCTGTTTCATTATTTGAAGTCGAAACTGTGATGGTTTAAGGGATGGTGAGTAGCGAATGACACGTCATGCCACCCCACTTTTTTCCACAGGGTCTTTCGCGTGCATGCTGCTGGTGCTGCAAACAGTTGTGAAGCCCTGGATAGACAGCGTTCGACATTTTGGAATTTTAATCAACATGAATGGGTTGGTAAAGGTTGATGAAATTAAGTTGGAGATGATAAATATTCTTCTACTAAATCGCTGCGTGTGATGTTTCTTGTACGAGGGTCACTTCAAAAGTAATGCATAATATTTTTTTTAATTTATTTTTTATTCTACACCCTTACAACTTATGGAGGTCATAGATACATTCTGTAGGAACAACATGTCATTTTTCCACATAACCCCCGTCCCCTTCAACTGCCTTGAATGAAGACATGTATACCTGCACGGTGAAAGTCTCGACGAACACTTTTGAGCCACTGTTTAGCTGCGTGCACGAGGGTGTCGTCATCTTCTAACTTCCTTCCGCGAAGGGATTACTTCAGTTTACCAAGAGATGGTAGTCGCCTGGTGCCAGGTTTATCCAAGGACTCTTGCTTGTGAAGATCATGCGAGTCACAAAACTACAGAGGAGATCAGAAAACTTGGATGGAGAACACTGAACCACCCGCTTTACAGTCCATTATTGCACGTGCTTAAAGGGGTCCACGAAAGTGCATCATCACGAGCACAAAACAAATACGACATTTTTTTTCGATTTTAAAAATGCCACCTCCGAGAAAATGACCCCCGAAGAGTTTTTCAATGAACCCTTATTGCGCTGTGATATAAATAGGATGCTTCCGAAGCAAACATGCTTGTCAATAAAGTTATGAAGTGGAGATGCGCAAAAAATGATCTTGTGAACTATGATCTTAAATAAATATTGTGGATTATTTTTGGAGTGACCCTCCTATCTAAAAGACTAAACTGTCATAAAAATTATAAAATGGTGCTTATCTCCAAGAAGAACCAGGTACTTCCTATGGAGAAAAAATGGTCTCTCTTTTGAAATGCCAAAATAGAAATAGTCGAAGCATAAGCAGCAGCAGGAACGTCTATTTCGTAAGAGTTACCTATTAACAGTGATTAGAAGAGACCAGTTTATGACAACAAGATGGGGAGTAAACGTGGATTGTGGCATTTTCTTTGATTGAGGGAAAGAAGGGACCAACATCCCCAAAATTCTGTGTCATTTCGCATTGTGCGTGTGGATATGCTTTTGACTCCCTTGTTAAATTTACCCGTCAGTTCTTATGTGGAATCTCTTTGATTTGCCTTCACCATGCGTTTTAATGATCTCCGGTCACGATTATTGACTCTTCAGTTATGACTCGTCAATACGAATCGATTGATATGTTGCATGCCTATATTTGGATGTCTTCCTACCAGGTTACTTGTATACGGGTCCACGTTTCTAGAGAATCGGAGTTCCATTCTTATAACTGTTAACCATCACTTAACAATTATTCAGTGTTTGTTGATATACTGTCCATTGAATGAGGAGGCTTCAGATGTAGGGATGTGATCTGATATCTCTCTATAGGTACCAAGCTCTGTTTTATAGGAGTCGAGTGTTTCGCGCTGAATAACGGACAGCCCAAACTCTATTAAGTGAAATCATCTTAAGAAGGCGTTTCCATTTGCTTCTTGCGAACTAACAGAAAAAGAAATCGGAAACAAATAAAAACGGAGAGACAGAGAGAGATAAATTGAGCTTTCTTCTCTTAGCTTTTGATAAGGGGTGGGAGGATAGAGAAGGGGAAGTAGAGCTTTGTGGGAGCGCCGAAGGCAGGATCCGTCACGAGGAAGGAGAAAATAATATTTTGACGTTGACTGGCTCTCTCCAGTGACCGCTATCATTCCCTTAATTTGGCGAGAGGTGACCGCAGGCCAAGCGCGAGGAGCACCACCAATCACGTGATTCTCGAGCAATTGAAGTTCGCTCGGGGACCGACTTCTGCCGATGACAACTTCAAATGCATTCGCTCCGTGTTGCCACTCGAAGCCCCACAGGCCTCCTTCACACCGACTTGCATTTCTCTATATGCTCTCTCTCAACGCATTTCATTTCTTTTTTTTTATTTTCTCACTCGCTCTCTCTTTTTCGTTTTATTTGCTTGCTGAATGGGTAATAAAACCTGCGTAATGTCTGTCTTTTATTCGAGAAATTTCTCTCTTTTTCTCCTTGAGATGAGGCAGGGGAAGTTACCATTGTTTGGGAGCGTCAAGATTTTAGACTCATAAATTTTTTTATCTTTAGTTATTCGTGAGAGAATAGAGATGAACATGAACATGATAGAGATAATGAACTATTATCGTGTAATGACATCCTAGTTTGAAGTGCGTCCAATTTCATGGTGGCGACCTATCGAATGCAGTGATTCTTTGGACAATGGAGTAATTCGATAGCCACACGGCTTAAGATGAAAGATATTGGCATTAGTGAGGCTTATATTCTTGCACCCATGCGTTCACGTAGTCCAGGTTTCTTTTATTTCAGTAATCCGTCCATTAAATCTGTATTTCTTTACTTTCTCTCGTTTTTCACGTTGATGTGGATTATTGGCACCTGGTTCTCGTTACCATAAAGCAGGTTTCATATGACGGCATAACGGATTCTGAAGGGGTTTCGCTCGAGTGACTACTTCGCATTAATATGTTTGAATTATTCATATTATTCACGATGCCAACACAAACTGATCTAAAAGAACATATCATATTTAGTGACACCATTAAGACTTTTAATATCACCAACGCGTTTAGAACAAGCGGTCATTCTCAAAGCATCGTTTTCAGTTTCTAACTTGACATATAGGAGGAAGTACTACCAGCCCTTACTTATGGAGCAGAAACATGTACCACCCTTTGTACAAGTCATGTTTGTGAAAATTGGCGGACAACCACAATGTGGGGACATATTAGGCCTAGGGGAAAGTCATATGGTGCAGAGTTGATAAGGGTATGGGGAGGGAAGAGTGCAAGGGCTGTAGCAGCGGAATTCAATGAACCTGTGTCCCATGTTAGTGTTGCCCGGCTCTTCAAGAAGTTCATGGATACTGGGTCCGTAGCAGACAAATCCAGATGTGGAAGACCCACGACTGAAACAAATGAAAACACAACCGTAGCAGTACTGGCAACGCTTGCCACGTCACCACACCAATGGCATGTGGTGTAAGCCGTACGTCCATCAGACGCATCTTAAAGAAAAACAATTGCCATCCGTAAAAATTGCAACTGCAGCATCATCTGTCGGAAGATGACCCTAATCGTTGCCTGGAATTTTGTGAATGGTCACTGGCACAGCTTGAGGAGGATCCCACATTCACACACAAAACCTCCTTTCCGACGAAGCCAATTTTTATGTTCAAGTGGAGATAAACAAACGGAACTGTCGCTATTGGTCCACTACCAATCCTCACTGGGTTGACCCTTGCAAAATGTCAACTATTGGTGTTGCGGTATATGGGGCGCCATATTAATTGGTCCATTCATCATTCTTGGGTATTTGGGTATGTTGCGAGATCTCATCCTGCATCCGCGTTGTCCGAGGACGGTACATTTCCACTCTTCTTTCAACAGGATGCACCTCTCCATTATGGAATACACGTCTGTGCGTATCTGGATGAACAATTTCCTGGACGATGGCTCGTGCGTCCTGGTCCCCGGGAATGGCCAGCATGTTCACCCGATTTGACTCCCTTGGATTTTTATCTATGGGGTCATCTCAAGGCCTACGCCGAGAAGACCCAGAATCTTGGACACCTGAAACAACGGATCTTTGCAGCCTGTGCGGAAATCTCACCGGACACTCTGTTATGGGTTCTGGACAATTGAGTGGCACGACTGCACACGTTCACGTGGAGCACCATATGTAATGGTGAGAATCGCCATTTGGAATGCTTGTAACTGTTGAGCGATTTAAGATATGAAGAAACGGACTGCACCATTGTTTTCCTTGGGAAATTCTAGCCCGAAATTACGTGCCCCATGACCTCCTTCCCATTTAAAACCTTACGGTGCATCCAAGATGGCCGCCGTCCCGGTCACCTGCACCATATGACTTCCCCCAAATATGTCCCCGCATGGTGGCTGTCCGTCAATTTCCACAAATACGAATTGTGCAAGAAGTGGTTAGGTACTTATGGCCCACCCTGTACATTAAACAGCCAAGTCATCCAAAGTAAAACGATGTACCACAGGGAGGAACAATAAACAGACAACTTGGATTCGAGAACAAAGGTCACCAAGCAGATACGACAACTCAGATGATAATGTAATGGGCCAGACATGTTGCAAGAGACAAGACAACCATCCTTGAATTTTACCCACGAAATGTTAGGAGACAACGACGACCCAAAATCGAATGGATCAATTGAAAAAGCAAAGCCCAAAACAGAGCACATTGGAAACGTTTAGAGAAGTCGGCCATTGCAATTGTGCAGAACTAATGAAGAAACGGCCTGCTAACGGGAACGGGAGAGCTGCATCTAAACTGTACTTATCATGAAATGTGTATACCTGAAACAGGCGTGTGCCACAATATCGAGCATTCGCAAATGTGCATCGGCGACTTCGTAAAACGGGATCTTTCTCTGTGAATAACTCCAACAATGTGTTGTGCAACTGCCGGCTGCAGGAGACGAGATACTGCAACAGTCACAGACAATCCAACAACCACGTACTAGCATACTTGCTAAATATGTGATGTTGAAGAAAGAAAATAGTGAATCAGATACATGTCCCTTTATTTGTGGTAATTGACATCCCCTTAAGGTCTGTTTCCAATCAAGTTTCTATAGAATACGGAAGAAGCTAATATAAGGTTTCTTTTGGCAAAAGGTAAGAAGCCCGCTGAAATTCTTGTGCCGTTATCTGGACTATTCCAATGTGCGTAAATGGTGTAGAATGTTTCGGTAAGGCAGAGTTAGCGTTCTGGCAACGCCTCCTAAAGATAAGGCCTGAGCGCGAAAACGTCATACATTGTTACATCATCATCTGAAGATACGTTTAATCGCGTTACTACCAATAATAAGCCCTGAAATGCGATTAAACGTATCTTCGGATGATGATGTAACAATGTATGACGTTTTCGCGATCAGGCCTTATCTTTAGGAGGCGCTGGTTCTTGGCGGCCTGCATCATCGGCAACATCCGAAGATAATATCAGAGAAAACTGTCGCATTTCCTTGAAAGAAGTGAGTGAAACGTTTCTCATATCCTATGGTGCATGAGAAGCTTGGATACCGCAAAGTCTCTTCGCGTTGGATTCCAAAAAGTCTGACACCAGAACAGACCGGCAACATCTGCAGCAGTACAATCAGGTGGAAAATTGTTTCTGAATGGCATTGTTACAGGAGATGACTCTTGCACTTCACACCTGAGCCTAAAACTGCAAGCATGGTGTGGAAACATCCACATTCTCCGTTTCGCAAAAAATTGAAAGTCTCCCCTTCAGCTCGGAAGATTTTGCTTACATTTTTTTTTTGGGGGGGGGGGGATATGCAAGGCATCCTACTCGCAGAATACCTGCCTTGTGGGTCAACTGTCAACGTCGCTACTTATTGTGAAACGTTGACTAAACTGCGGAGTGCTATTTGGTATAAGCGACCAAAAAGAGAAAGATGTTCGACTTCTTCAAGACAAAGCACGCCCGCATATGGCCAACGTCGTCAAAGCAAAACTAGTCCGTTTCGGTTGGGAGGTTCTGGACCAGCCTACAGTCCGGACTTAGCGTCCTCGGACTACCACCTCTTGGTCCCATCTTGGAAATCTTTGGTCCCATGAAAAGATTTCTGGGTGGTCAAAGGTTTGAGACTGACGAGGAACTCAAATATGCCGTGCGACGGAGTTCTATGAGCCGGGTATTCTGAAACTGGTGCAGCGTTGGGATAAATGCCTAAATCGTCAAGGTGCCTATGTGGAAAATTAGATAGACTGTAGTTTCAGGTGCACTTAGTTGTTTATCTGTATATTCTGTAATTTTCTTTGAAAAAACTAAATTGCGTTACTTAGCGTTATCTCCTCGTATTTCCTTCCTCATTCGCTGAAGAAGTTGGCCCTGTCATTAAAAATTATACATGCGGAATAGTGGTTTCGCTTGTCTCTTTATCGTGTATCCTATTCTCCAGTTATTCATCCTTTTCTGGAGTTATTCTGAAGTAATGGTATGATATTTTCCATAGAGATGGATTTTCTTTTTTAATTTTGAGCTACTGGAAAATTCCTGATCTTGCTCCCTCAGATTTTGATCTGTTTGGGCCGCTCAAGGATGCTTTGCGAGGTCGTTGATTTCAGCGGCCCAAATTAAGACCTGGACTGTAGGGAGGGTGTTCCAGTAGCACAAAATGACGCGATCGGTATCAAATATCGCACACGTGAATGCAATCGTATTAACTCTAAACACGCATGCGCAGAAGGTGTCATGGCGAAAGTGTAGATAATTTTTGACTCGCCCTCGTATATTCATCTGAAACCAAAGTCGGTGTAAAAAAAAATTAATGCTAGAATTGTTCGGTCTTTGAACAACAGATGGCGTTGTAAGGTTACAGACATCATTTTAGACGGTAAGATGCCGACAAATATTCAATGTTCACTGCATTAAGTAACATTTTTCTCGGTATGGCAGACACAGGTTGCCGGATGGTATCCTTCAGTGTTGCCAATGATGTGGGTTGGTTGCGGTACAATTTTGACTTCAGGTATCTTCATAGCCAAAAGTCAGAAGACATCAGATCGGGTGATCTGGGTGGCCATGTATGCGTAAAGTATCGACGGAGGATACGATTCTCCACAAATGTTGAGCGGAGCAGTCCCATCTTGCATAAAGTGTGACTGTATGCAGTGCTTGTCGCGCTTGCAATTCTGGAATGATGCTGGTTCGTAACACTCCCCGTGACTTCCTCGAAGAAAAATGGAGCGATTATGAAATAAGGGATGGAGCCACACTAGATTAACTTTTGACTGATATAGGGGTTGTTCAACAAATGCATGTGGATTTTCTGTACTCATTGGTCCAAAGCACAGTGAAAAGCCAGTCGTCCTGCTGGTCCATTTTATTGAATACCCAATTATCGAAATCTTGGCAAGTCGTCAAGTGTCAGTTCATGATTATGTTGCAACTTATACGGAAATCGCTAAAGGATAATTCGTAGTGATCGCCATACCCTGCTGTACGAACTGCTAATCCGTCGGGACACTTTTCGCGCACTGCATTCCCCGTGTGCAGAAATATCCGACAGCGGTAGATGGTGAGGGCCGGCCACTTCTTGGACGTGCAGCCAAAGAACCCGTGGCTTCAAATTGTCGTATTATTTTTATAACCGCAACACACGTCATAGTACTTTACCGTCTCGCATTCCATGCATGCGTCGTGCCTAACAAATTAATTATGAACAATCTTATATTGTGCGATTACAGCGCCGTCTGTCAAGAATCAAAAAAATGTTTCAAACAAAAATTATGTATTTTTTTTAGTGTAGAATCCGACTCTGCATTAAAAATGGGGGTTCCTGTTTGAAATTTCAAAGTTGACCCCCGCCCCACTCTTTTTTTTTTTTTTTTTTTTTTTTTTTTTTTTGTATGATGCGTGTGTTTTGAGTTAATTTGATTTGTCAGAGATTCATGTGTATTTCTTCCAAACACGCTTTGGACGAAACGATTTGTTTCCTTTCATTCTTAAAAATGTTTTAAGTTATTTTCAACACCATGTAAAGTCTTCAACACTTTTCTTAAATTCAGGTCTTTACGTTTTTTCTTCTCTAAACAACAGATTTCTCACAAGAGGACCGCACAGACATGTAGTCATGGATCTGGTTGAAATTTTCGGAGGTCAATCCTAAACATTCTGTGTAAAAGGATTTGTTTGAACCAATGGCCATTTGTTTCGAAGAAAAAACATATTGTACGTTTACTATCGTAGTGCCAGATAAGCCAAGTGGGAAGAAAAGTATACAAGTGAACAGCGGTGGCGCAGTGGTTAACGTGATATTGATTTTACGTAATATTGAAATAATGATCCGATTCCTGTAATATTGAAATTTGTTTTTATTTTTTTGGTGTGTTTTTCGCCATTATTATTTGTTTACACTTTGCATAGTAACATTCACATATATAAGCAACTCCATAGGTCAAAAAAAATGCAAAATTTGTGATGTGGCGGTGACGGTGACGATTGTGAATACACGTAGATCTTTATCGTTTCTTTTTCATTTCACACGCCAAAGTTACATCCGTTTTCCGTTTTCGGTTACTATGGAAACGGGTTTGGGGGGAGGGATGCAGAATGGATCTGTCATTGCACCGTTATCACCGCCACGTCGCCGCCAATGACCATCCGTGAAAATATTCTACAATGCATTTTGCATATTTTTTGATCTCTGACGTTGCTTATGTAAGTGAATATTACTATGCAAAGTGTAAACAAATAATAATGGTGAAAAACACAAAAAAAAATTACAATATTACAGGAATCGAACCCGGGCCAGTAAATCCGCAGAGCCTAACATTAACCGCTATTCAGTTGTATACCTGTCTTCCCGCTTGGCTTATCTGGCACTACGTTAGTAAACGTAAAATATTTTATGTTTTTTCTCCGAAACAAATGGCCATTGATTCAAATCCTTTTACACAGAAAATATATTCATGTTTTAGATTGACTTCGAAAATTTCTTCCATTTCTATTAGGTCCGCGTTTTCAATTTTGTTTGCGTTATGACGTAACTTTTTTCTTTATATTTCAATTAATTTTCCTCTCAAGGTTTCCTTTTAATTTCATTGTTATTGGTTCCTTTTCCAACCATTATCCTATCCAATGTCGCCACTATAATTTATTTATTTACTATTTGTTATTTCTTCATCCAATCATGTTCTCATTCTGTACCATATTTTCTGTATATAAAGGCTTATGCTCTCTTGTGTGTATCCTTGATAAAGCCAGGAATAAATGGCGAAACTAGTCGGAAACTCTGTTCTCCCTTTGTTGTGTTGTAAAGTCTCTACCAATTTTTTATCGATAGAAACAGCACTATGGAACCCTTACTCAACGATTCCTTGATTATGTCCATGTTGTCCCCTTGTCAGATTTCAAATTTCTTCTTGTCCGTAAAGCAATTTCTTAATAGACCGATCAACTAGTCAAATGTATAAATGGATTGCGTATGTGCAATTACTTAATGACCCTAACCAACACCACCTGAACTCAAAGCTTGAGCGCGAAAATTTCATATATCATCATCATACATCATCATACTTACAAGGGAATCCCTCGAACAAGTATATCACAGATTTCCGTCAAATTGAAATATGTTACTCAATTGAAGCTACAATAGATGCTTGCAAAATAAGAGAGTGCGGAATTTTGTTTCTTTCAAAATAAATCACGAAAACGAAAAAATTTGAGCATACATAGTCATACAAAGACTCCATTGTTAAAGCGGTATATGTGTATTAATACGCTTAACGGAACTTCTTTCTTCCACTGCTCACAGCAATAAGCACGAGTCCACTTCAGATGAAATAGACAGCAGCAGACGGCAATTGAATGGCTTCTCAAGTTTCTAAACAAACTAAGTTTTTAAAAATAGATTATTACAATTAGCTATTTGCCTTCCAGTACAGAATGTCTATAGTAATTAATGACCATTTCCTTAATTTATTATTTCATTTTATTAAGTAATTCGGTAATCAAACACGGGGCTGGCTTCATTGCATTGGTCAGGGGGAATGTATCGCGATGCTTTATAATTTTAAATAAAAATAGTATTCATGGATGCCTATCTCATCTTAAAAATTATTTCGAGATGAATAATTGTACAGCAATATTAAGGTTTTATGCTTAATAAGTGCTCTAACTGCAATTCTTTGGCGATCGCTGCTAACAAGTTTGCTTCTCCTCTTTCCGCCATGTTTGCTGAACTCTGCGCACTTCCGGAGCGCTTCACTGCCGCGCAACTCTATCACTTCCACGGTGTGTTTGCGCGCAAAAAAAACAGCTATATGGAGTTCCCTTGTTAGTCATAATTTAGAACTTATTGGTGGAAATGCGATTAAAGATGACTACTTAGACGTTTTAACCACAGCCCACTAGATAAAGGCCTGAGTGCTGTTTTCAAAATGGCGGCGCTCGCAGGCGGACTGTCTGTGTGAAATAAGATGGAATAGAAGAATTATTTCACAAATTTGCTTTAATCTTCTAACGAAATCTAAGTTTTTGAACTTGTTATTTAAATGGCTTTATGTTTCAATCAAAACAATGGCAACATACGTGCAAATAATTATAGTTTCATTTTTTTCAAAATAGAGCCATCTATGGAGGAAGAGAAAAAGCATCTTTTCTATAAAAAATTTCGAAACCATATATGATGGTTTTAGAAATCTGCAAAAATTAGTTCCTGTAATAGATTAATTATTTTGGTTAGATTTTGTAAGAAAATTAAAGCAAATTTATGAAATAATTCTTTTATTTCAGCTTATTTCACACAGACAGTCCGCCTGCGAGCGCCGCCATTTTGAAAACAGCACTCAGGCCTTTTATCTAGTGGGCTGAGTTTTATCAATGTATGACGTTTCCACACTCATGCTTCCTCTTTTGGTGGTGCCCTAACAGAACTCTTTCTTACTTTTCCATTGGAAATCGTTATAAAGTGATACTTCTGTATTATCAGGGACCAGCAAAATAGTAGTATGTCTCATAGTTCCTAAAGCAAAATTTCTAATTTTTGATTTTTTAATGTGCTCTGCAAAGCATTGCAGAGCTCAAAAAATTAGTCTATAGACTCATTGTGGTGCTTCCCTCCACGGCAATCTTTAGTAAAAGGCGAAAGATTGTCTCGCAAAAATTGAAGGGAAGCCTGAGTGAAGATATTAAACGTAGCTAAAAATTGAGGTAGCGGATCTCCACAAACTCAGCACTATGAATGGGACTATATTATATAAATACAAATTACTAAAAAGAAATAGAGAACAATGACAAACTGTTGTATTCTAAGGAGACACTACAAATAATTCCGATTTGTTTTATATGTATATGCATAAAATATATTTTTCTTCTCGGATTATATATGTTATGTATATATTTATAATTAACCGTTTTCGCTAATTCTCATTTCGCGGAATCGAATCCGATGAGATGAAATAATTTTTTTACTTTTGTTTTTATATTTTTTATAGTGATTATTGATACATATTATCAATTTTATGATTATTTTTCCAATTTAGGTATCGTTTTGCTATTTGTTTTCAACTTTTTCCCTCCCAAAATTATGCACAATAATGGCTTTATCCATTAACAACGGGCTGCACAACCATATAACAAATGATTCTTTCCCATCCGGGCATTATTATAAATATAGTGCTTACATTGTATATAAAGTTTTTTCTCCGTATATTAATGTTTGTCCCTGAAGGCGTAATTATTTTCTTTTACTTTCCGGGAAATTTTGGGCTATTATAAGGCTACATGGGTGACAGCATGTATAAATGTATTATGAAGTTTTAGTTGCAATGTCAAATGTGCATAGCTGAAAGATCCACTAAACCAAAAAATGTTTTTATTTCAATAGACTAATATTTATTAAATTGTAAAATTCTTTATGTGTACTATCTATTAATAAATTAAAATCCTTTTAAACGTATACTTGTAAAATTACCTTCTAGTGATAATTTTCTAAAAGCTTCCGGTTGCGTTCTTGTTTAAAAAAATTTTTAAATATAGTTTTTCCTCTCTTAATTTCAAAGTCTTGTAAAAATCTCGATGCTGAAGAGATTAAGAAAAAAACATGGAGGTAAATAAATAATGGAAGCTTTTGTAAGGCTTGGGGGGGAGGGGGTGGGGAGAGAAGGTTCTTGTGCCCCCCCCCCACTCTCTCTATCTCTCTCGCCTCGTTGTTTCTCGCCAGATCTCTCATTGATATGCGTTAATTGCAACAGCGGGTGAGGGATTATTTGGAGGAGTTTTAGATAGGGGGTTAGGGAGAAAGAGAGAGGATAAAAAAAAGAGAAAGAAAAGACGAACATTCTCCGACCACAAGGACTGTAATTTGCGGGAAAGAGAGAGAGAGAAGTGCGCATGCGTCGTTTTTAGATAACTATGTGCGTGCGAAATAGGAGAGGGGGAATGTGAGAAGGGGGTGAAGGTAGAAAAAAAATGGGGAAATGATTTCAATTTAGACCAATCTTTGGCTCGGAGCGCAAACAAAGCGCTTAAGGTGTTATTAGTTGTTCTCATGTAGATAATGAGGAATGTGATCTACATGGACGATAACCACATGTTAATGAGAACTCCAGCGCCACCTGCTCGCGGAAGGAAGGAAAGTTTTTTTTTAATGTATTGATGAAGTGAGAATTTTGATTAACGATGCTTATTTTCTTAATAAACTTCCGATTTTTTTTTTCTCCCAAAGTAACCCTTTAAACAGTAGTTATTTCTTATAATAATAATTTAGCCAGGTTTTAAGATAATTTAAATCACTCCTGATGGCAGTTGAGATTTTGTTAAATTTTTTTTTTTATTTAAAACATCAAATTGTTCTTCGTTTATGTATGTTTATTAAATCGTGACTAATTAGTACCATCAATCCTTCTCTTTGAACGTATCTTCTTTGTGGGCAAAGGTTAAGAATTATTATTAAAAATACAGCATTAGAGTAAATTGTTCCTTTCTAATTCTTCTCATGTTTTCATAATGCACCTGTTTTCATCGACTCTGGCTTAACCTGAAATGATAGTAAAATTATTAAATATTATGAAATATTTAATTAAATATGTAGAATGGTTATACTTTGTTCATAAATGTTATAAGCTGATTAATGAAAATTCAATTTTTAAAGAATAGGGTGGCCCAAAACATATCTACCTACCAAGATGAAATTTATTTTACCGGGGCAAATAAGCATGGGCAATTAAAACTAGCTGATTACAAAGATTACTGGCATTTATACAACATGTTCGATGGGTTTGCCATTCAATGATTTTGGGCAATCGGGTTGCAAAATTGGCTGCCACCTTCTGTTGGAAGGCCAAAATTTAACGCTCCATACATGTTCGCAGCTCACTCTAGGTCTTGTAGAACTTGTCCTTCACGGGATTCCATAAAAAGAAATCTAATGGATTGAGGTCAGATGACTATGAGGTCCAGTCGACGCCACATCCATTTGCTTGGATAATCCAGTGCCATGACATTCTCTCGGAAATGTTCATCTAACAGTTCGAAAGTTGTGTGATGGGAAGTGCACCATCTTGTATAAATCACTGATGTGTGAGATCAGACCAGAGAAGCCTTGAATGACAGGAATGGACTGGTTCTCAATAACCTGTCTGTACTTATGCGATGATATACAGGGTCTTTATAATTAAAGTTCCATTTTGACATGGCCGTAAAAAACTACTGGACCAAAAGCTATAATACTTGGTAATATTATACAAGAGGGCATGGGCAGTTCATTCCCACCAAAAGAAAAAAATAGTTCACCAGTATGCAATATGGCGCTCTAGGTTACGAGCTACAGTTGAGAACGCAGTAATCCGGTGTAACCTGTTTTCAGTAAATAGTGGAGGCCACATTAACCATGTAACTAAATTTAGTAACGATTAAAGACTTGTTAACCTGTGTCTTCGTGTCTAATTTCGTATATGAATATTGCATAGAGCGCCATTTCATGCTGGTGGTGACCTTTTGAACTAATTTTTTTTTTATGGCCATGTCAAAATGGAACTTTAATTACGTATAAAGACCCTGTATTTCCCTCCAAAACTACTAGTCCACAAATCACGATCGTTAAACAAAACGCGTTGATACCATGAAAATATAACACAATTTTCAATCAATTACATTAAGCACTATCTGAGAAATTGACATTTAATCTTGGTAGGTAGGTTTTGGGTCATCCTATATACAGTGTCCAAGAAGTCTGGTAACATGGCAGATATCTCAAATCTGCCAGGTAGGCGAGGTCTGATGAGTGTGGTTTATAGGTAATGGGGGGGGGGGGGGGTTATTGCCGCCCCCAAATTTTTCTTTGACCTCCTAATTTAAGGTCATCCATTTGCTAACTCGAAAACTATTAAAGATTGAGAAAAATATCCAATTGCTACCCTGTAGAGCAACACCACATTAGTCTAAAAACAATTTTTATTCACACCCTTCCCCTTGAAAGATTTTGAGAAAATAGGCGAGAAAGAGTCACTCAAGGAAAGAAAATTCCCAAGGGTGCGCTTCACTGCAATTCAAATGTGTTAGAAACCTCAGCCAATCTGGCAAGCCCAAGCTGACCTTGAGTGATTCCTTCTCGCCCATTATCTCAAAATCTCTCAAGGGGAAGGGTATGATTAAAAATTGTTTTTAGACTAATGTGGCGTTGCTCTACCAGGTAGCATTTTTCTCTATCTTTAATAGTTTTTGAATTAGCAAATGGATGACCTTAAATTTGGGGGTCAAAGTCAAATTTGAGTGCGTCAATGAATCCCCCCCCCCCCTATTTTCTATAAACCACTCTCATCAGATCTCGCCTACCTGGCAGCTTTGAGATATCTGCCATGTTACCAGACTTTTTGGATACCATGTATGTATAAGCAAGCATAATCCAACACATGTTTCCTGTTTCCAGCAGGTGTATCTTCCTCTTTAGAGCACATTAGGAATTATTTATTTATGTATAAATAATGAACTGAATTACCATTGCATAATTTCATCTATTCAATTGATAAAGTATAAAGATTAATATTCAGGAACGAGAAGAGAATTTAAGATTATTTTCAAAGTTCTGTTTAGCTGAATGTAGAAATATAATGACATTAATTTCAGTTTTAATTAGCCCTTAAATTAATTAATAATTTTGAAGTCATTAAGTGTGAAGGTTGTTATTACATCAAAATTGGGATTGCGATCGTCTCATCATACGCTTATGATGATTATTAGAATTTAGTGTTCACAAAGAGTTTATAAATCCCCTTACATACTTACTAAATTGAATATAAAATATTAACAATGGGTTTCTACAGGATCAGAGTGATATGCATCAGCCCAATAGTTTATTAATTTTAAATACAGATTAAGGCTTGTTTTAAAAATGGGAAATGGGTTTTTTTGATTATTCATTCATATAATTTTAATAAACAAATACATAATGTAAAATAAAGAAGATTATTGAAAATTATTTTTATTGAATATAACTTAAATCAAACTGATATGAACAACATTAATATGACCAATCAATATGCAGGATATTCAAAAAAGATTTGTACTATAACATTATTTAATAACTTTTGAACGTGAAACCAATCATGTATCGTTTGCAGCACCTTACAAAGAAACTCCAAAAGGTTTATTTGATATTGCATTGGCATCGACAGAACAAAAGGTGGCGTCTACCAAAGAGAAAGCGCTGAGTGTAGAACGGCATGGCGAAACAAGGTCACGGAACACTATTCAGAGGAAATACAGGTTAGCTTACAGTAAACAACCACTAGATAAAGATCGATTAATGCCTGAATGAAAATGTTTTTGGAGCCCTCTGAAAACGAAAATAAGCTTTTTTGAGTTTTTCTATTGTCACGTCTAATGCGCTGGGCCGCCTGCTGCTCTTCCTATTCACTTTTTGGACCCGGTCTCCAAAAAAGTTTTCATCCAGGCATTTCATCTGTCTGCTGCTTGTTTACCGTACGTTATTCCGTATGTCCTCTGAACAGGATCGGTGATTTTATTTTGGTAGGCCATACTATAGGCTGCTCTTTCTCTATCATTAATTAAGGTAGGCGTTAACGTTAAATGGAACGATTCGATTTCTAGACAAAGGGTACCGAGAGTCTGGCAAGAAGCGATTACGTTTCAAATTGCATTATTTCATTTGCAAGCTGTAAATGTCATTACTCTGACGAACTTTAAAAAGTCAACATGGTTCGATTCTCGATTCCTCAAATAGTATTCCTCATTAAGCAGTATTACATATTCTACACCCGTGAAATTCAGCGAAAGTTTAGAGAAGAATTTCATGAAAGACGTCCGCATACAGACGTGCACTACGCGATCTACTCGCCAAATTTGAAACCGATGGAACAGTACAAAATGTAAACCGAAGAAGAAGTGGTCGACGGAGATCTGTGCGAATAATCGAAAATACTGCTGATGTGCATGTTACCCTTACGGGTTAACCTGAAACGTCAACAAGGTCTCTTTTTCGACAAACAAGCATTTCAAGATCATCCGTGCGTAGGATAATCAAAGACATCGGATTGTTTCCTTGTCGCCCGAGATTAACGCATTCTTTAAACGAGGACGATCCAGATAGAAACCTTGAATTTTGTTCCATGTTTTTGACAATGATTCAGAATGATGCTTCAATCTTGGATCATATTCTTTGGAGTGATGAAGTCAAATTTCATCTAAACGGCAAGGTGAACAGACATAATTGCGTTTATTATTCCGACGAATTAACGCATCAAACAATGGATAAGGGACTGACCAGTCCGGGTCTAAAGGTCTGGGCTAGAATTTGGTTTGGTGGAGTTATTGGTCCTTTTTGTTTCCAAGAAGCTCTGACTGGTAACAGGTACCTAAATTTGCTGCGAACCAAAATCGTTCCAAAATTGGCAGTGGCTTGTGAACACGAGATGATCTTTCAGCATGACGGGGCACCGTCTCACTAAGCTGTACAAATGCGAAATTTTCTTGATGATGCCTTTGCAGACAGTTGGTTTAGAAGAAGAGGATGGATAAAATGGCCTCCACGCTCTTGTGACGTAACGCCGTGCGACTTTGCCGTATAGGGAATTGTCCGTGATTTAGTGTACACTGAAAACCATGGCGTTCTTCGACTTCTTCAAACAGCTATTGAACATGCTTTTGAACATGCATTTACACCTGAAATATCCAAAAAGATATGCCATAGTGTTAAAGAGATGCCGTCAATATGTGAATGCAGAAGGTGCGCAGTTTGAACATCTTCGAACATAGTAAAAACTGTTTGTGTTCGTCGTTCGTTTTGTTTTATGTTCCGTTTTTGTTTTGACTACATGAAACTGGCAGTGCATTACTTGGGTTACAACACGATGTTTTTGACATGAAGTTATACGTACTTAATCGTAAAATGTTTGTTTTTCACTTCCTATTAGTCAATAAAAGAGACAATGTTCTAAAAAGTGTACAACTAGTGTAGAATTTAAGATTACGTTCACCTCGTCTAGAAATCGACTCGTTCCATTTAATGTCAACGGTAGCGTTCTTCTAGAATCGCTCAGCCCTTTGTGGACCGTTTCCATTGGACTCAGAAGCAATTTTTTTTTTTTCGATTTTCGTTTTGTGAGGGGGAGCTAGGAGGGCCCAAAGATTGGCCCCCCGTTTTGTTTTTGCCGCCTAATTCCGATGTGGAAATGCAGAGAGCTTCAAATTTGCGCACGAGGATGTAAAAGATATATATATATAAAAAGGGAGCATTTGTTGATTTTTGAAAATCAATTTTTAGGCGGGAATCAAAAGAATCCCAAAATAGGCCTAATTTTGACGTTCGCATCCAGTTAACCCCGCTCTGTGGCAAATTCACGTGCGATTTAAATATTTGAACTAAGAATAGTTCACATAATTTGCAAAAACACAATTTCTGCTTTCTTTCATATTTTACCCATTTGCCCCCGTATCTCCCTCCGTAAAAATATGGATTTCTCGCAGTTTTTCCAGTATTTTGCGAGTAAAAATAGTTCTAGATTAATGAAATTTGGTACGGTCATGGCAATTAACGAGATCAACTGTCTGCTTAGTTTCTGATTATCTGGATCCAAGTTTCTGGTATTTTATGCTTTCCGTATTTTTACCAGGTTTTTTTTTTTTTTTTTTTTTTGGTTTTCATATATTAACATACAAACTCGCATGTTGAAAGCTAAGTTTTTACATTGCTCTTAAAATATGGATTTTGTTCTTTGATTTAAAACTTATTTCAAGTATTTAGAACTATTTTTCGATTTATTATGAACTAGCTGATACACCCGGCGTTGCTCGGCTCTTTTTTGATGAAATTTTGCAATTTCTGAATGTGAATATACAGAAAAAATGAACATTATTCTCCACCTTTTTTTTTTTTCTTCGGCACTGCGTTAAACTCACTCAGCTATACACAGCATTCCAACCTGAACGAATTTGAGTAGAACTGTTAAAGGGCCGTAGTTGGAGAGGCCATCCGTTAGGAGCATTTTAGAAGAATTCTTTTCGATTCTTCAATATGAATTTTTACTATAATAATTTTAAGCTTTTTTTCATGTGCTCATTTTTTCTGTATATTCACATTGAGAAATTGCAAAAATTCATCAAAAAAGAGCGAGCAATGCCGGGTATATCAGCTAGTATCAGATAAACCTTTTGAGGTTTCTTTATCTTAATAAAAATGACCAATTTGTCTTATCTATGACGTTCGTGCTTTTCAGCTTGGACTAATAACGTCGCTTCTAATTAAGCTCTGAAGTTGAAATTGTGGTCGACTATAGGGCTCCTATGGGCACGCCCACCTACCAAATTTCGTAGCCAACTGATTCGGGAGTTATTTGCTTACGCATTTAACACACCTTTCTCATTATGGATTTAGATTGACCACGAAACCGACCCCCCTAAATCCTTACTTATCCCTAAGAGGGACATTCTTTTATAACAAAATATCGTTGCTGCCCCTTAATATTGATTAAAAAATATTTCAAACGAATTTCACGGTTGCATTGGTATCTGAGAGTGCCATTGCTTCTCTGTTTTAATAATAAGTATTTCTCAGCTGCACTGTTGCATTTAACATGTGATACAATGTAATAAATCGTATGTTGTAGATACATTCTTATTTCTGACACATTTTCATAGGGCTATATTTGTTCTTTGTCCTGCCAGGAATGGCGTCTCGAAATTCCTCTCCTTTATTTGGAACCTTTGATAATTTGACGCTTTCTTGCAGATGAGGATTGCCCACATGGCAAATTGTTATTTAAAGACAAAGTAAACTGTATAGGAACTATAAACAATATAAGTGAATGTTGTCAATTTCTACTTAGTTTCAGGCAGTTTCTCTAAGGAAGTTTTCATATCAGATAGGACTAGAAGAGATGGATTGATTACTAATGGGATTCAGAATAATGCTGAAAATGAACTGTAAATTTATATTTAAAAATCGTATTTTGATTTGTATTAGGGTGAGGCACTATATTTTCGATCTAGTATCTTCTTACTTTACACAAATGTACGTGTGACGGTATCGCTAGAACATTTATTTGAAACAGAGTTGTTTCACCCTAGAAGAGCGCAAATCCAAACGATGACGTTTAGATTAGTTGTTGTTTGTCAGAAAAGCGACGCATATACTCGGGGCGATGTTGAGCTTTATCTCTTCGCACCGATGCAAATCACTCGTGATTTGGCACTGAATGGCCGAGGAAAACTTGTTTCGACGGCGCCACCACCACGACCACCACCGAGGCAACGAGGGGTGGACAGCAGCCGACGAGGACGTTTGACGCAGATGGCTGGAGACAAGGAGAATTCTCTCCCCGTTTCTGCATTGGTAATTTGTCTACTGTCTGATCGGTGCTCATTAACGGGAACGACGACGGAAGAGTTAATCTGGGGCTCAGTCTCTCGGGTGCTCGGTCTTCGACCACGAGCAAGGCCGATTACCGTTCCGATCAAACTCCAGCGCGTGTCACTCTCGCTTGATATTTTTGCAAGCGCTCCCTTCTCGGGAAAACGGATTTTTCGTCTTTCAAGGAGACATTGTCGGTGATGCAAGACAATGGACTGGGGTGGAGGGATCAGAGTCTTCTTATCACTCACTCCTTTGGATGAATAGCAAGTGACTCTCTCTTTCTCTGTCGTCTAATCCCGGTTCAAGACGAATGGAAAAGATGGGAATGAGGGATTTTGGAGAAAGAGGAGAGGCAAGAAGGGGAAGAGACGGAAATTTGTTCGTTGTTTTTTAGAAATTGTGCATAATGCTGATGGACATGGTAGCTTTTTAACATGTACAAATGTTATAAAAGCTATAATAATAATAATAATAATAATAATAATAATAATAATAATAATCAAAAACAGAAAATTAATTTTCAATGGACTCTGTATGCCCTAAAGTACATGGTTATTCAGATGGCGCAAAAGTACAGATGATTTATCTATTTATTTTTTGCTTAAATTTGCATCCCAACTTGGGATATGTAGAAAAATGAAACATGCAAATCAAGTATTACTTGCATGTAACAACAAATCATAAACGTTGTCCTTGTGGTTCGAACATGTCTTAAGAGTGCAGTTCATGATCTGGTTCCTTACATCAATGGGCAAAGAGTTCCAATTTGTAATCGTATTTTATGGAAAATGGGTATCCAAAAATCTCGAAATAGAAATAGCAGGTATGATCTTATATCTTTGTGTGGTACAAATATTATCTGAGATTGACAACCAGTCTTTAATGTAATGTATTGGATGGTGGACGCCCATAAGAGCCTTGTATATCTCCCTCTGTCTTGCATATTTTGATATCGCCGCTACAGTTGGAATATTATAATCTTGAAACAGATGTGAGACAAACACATGCCTAGGAAGGGCTAAAGCTGCTCTAATGATGTTATTATAGGCGACCTGTACTCGCATAAGTAACGTCCTGGGAACAGACGACCAAATCACTATTCCGTATTCCAGGGTACAATCATATGTTAATGAGCTGTATTATTTCCTTTTTTGTCAACGTTTTACGCAACTTAATAAACAGATATATAAGACGAATAAGATCGATTAATAATCGCTCGATATGTTCTCTAAAGATACCTTATTATCAAACATGATCCCCAACATTTTACATGTTTTCAACAAAATATTTGTTTTGTCTTCATTAAAAGTTAGACCTTGTGCCGAATATCAATCACTTAAGGCCTTGATGTCCTGCTGGATCTGAAGTTCGACAAGATGTTGATCAGATTTATCATAAACAAAAAATTGTCATCCACATATGATATTATGTCATAGTTCAAAGGAATATCAAATATCTGTGTAGTAACTGCAGCAAACAAAGCTGTAGCAATCGGAGATCTATGCGAAATGCACCGAGACGATGTACATTTGTACTCTTTCTGCGCAGCGTAAATATAATTTGTTCGGTTGTTAAAATAATCGTCAAGAATGTCCAGTGACAATCGATCGGCACCCAGCTGTCTTAACTGATAAAGCAGATTGATGGTATTGAAGGCCTTCGACACATCCGTGTTGACCAGATAACAGTTTATTTTTTGTTGAACTGACATAATAAAATCTTACTGATATGAAGTGATAGAAGAACTTGATTAGTTTCATTTTCACCAGGATGTTCGCGACCACCTGAAAGTCACCCTACCAGGACGCTGGATCGGCCGTGCTGGGAATCATGATTTGCCGATTTTGCTCTGGTCTCCGCGTTCACCTGATTTAACACTGCGATTTCTTTTTTGTGGGGGATAATACGCCAACGATCTTGTGTATGTTCTCCCATTACACTACAATTATCTACCTATACCTAACTCTAACAACAATTATACATGTAAAGAAGGCCAAACTAAAAATTGTATCGTGCCTTTCTTGATGAAACTATCCTGTCCGTTTTATTAAGCAATGCTTAACTGTGGTCCACCATACCTAAGTATCGGGAATATAAGATAAAACCACTTATGATTATCTCGGAGCCTCTTATGAAACTTATGAGCTTCTTCTATCTTTTCCTATCAATATGGTTTTTATATGTCAGTTCGAAAAGAAAAATAAATCAGCTTTACTTTTGCACAGCCTTTTTGAATAGGCTTGCAATTTTTTACGTAATTGTTCCACCATTATTGAGGCTACTGTCGGAATGAGGCACAAGTTTTTGTATTCCTGTATCGTGGAATGACGTCGATTATGATGAAACCCACGCGTTTGTAGCGTCTTTAACATCGAGGAAATGCGGTCTCCAAGAAGCTTTTCAAATGTAGGAACAACTGACAAATCTAAAATTTAGACAGGATGATCAATTTGTTCCCCGATTTGATAAGGTTTTTTGTGTTGGCGGCCGTCTGCATGGTCATCAAACGACACGAGTAAGCATTTCGCGTCTGTCGTGCATAGTCAGTGTTCATAAACGTTCTCTTCGACCGCAATACCAATTGATAATTGACCAGAAGATTGTCTTCACTAAAACCCCTAATACAGCGTTTCCGAACGCGAAGTATATTTTCTGCAATATTTTTGAGCCTCCTCTATTACATATTTGCACTTAATAATAATAATAATAATAATAATAATAATAATAATAATAATAATAATAATAATAATAAGTGTATTTTTCGTGAATTAGGATCGATATGGTGTTTTTTTTTTCGTTTCATAAATATATTCTGAGGACCGGTATTTTTTTCCAGTGAACCGGTACCGGGCCGCGGACCACAATTTGGGAAACGCTTTCCTAATCCATCTCCTTATCATTGACCAATTCATGGTAGTTTCTCCATCCATCTCACAAAGTTATCGAGAAATCTCTGTCGGTTTCCACATTGTACTGGTCTTAAGTTGTTAACTGCGTCTTCAATTTCGTTTTGCTAGCTAGTACGCATTTTCAAATGATAGCTTGGTAATAGCTAGAACTTTTCCAGCTAGAACTAAAAACAGAATTACATCAGGTTAAAGTAGCAAATAGCTAAACAAAACGTATATTATAATTAACATTAAATTAAAAGCATAAAAGAGTACAAAATTTACTATGCAAATGCTAAAAATGTGCCCCTTGAGCTTGAAAACGAGCATGATGCATACAAATCATTGAATCATATGCACTAACTATGGCATAGTTATTGTGAATTTGACTGGCCGCATCAATTGTCCCTGTTCATGTGTATTAATGTTAACGCTGTAGATTACTGTTACGATTTATTACTACACTTTCAAACTTTGGTTTCTTATAGTTCTGTATATGAACCTAGTGAGATCATTTAAAATGTCTTCTCCAAAAAGCTTCGAAGTTTGTTAAACTCACTGTGAATCACACTGTATGGGCATTTTCGAAATAATTATCCATAAAAGGTGTTCTTATTCATTAGAGAAGAGCTTTCTTTGGTGATTCGAAGTCTTGTTGTTCTTTAAAAAGGTCTCCCGTTTCTGCGTTGCCATCTTTATTTTTCTTGGCTCTTTTTCCTTCTTTTCGATGGCTATTAATAAACCCATCGACGGGTGTCCCACCACCAATTTACTTGTACACCACTTCCTCACCTTTCTCCCTTGTCACTCCGTTCTACTGATCCCTTCGGTTTATCTCGCCAGTTCCCTTTTCAACATCCACGCTTTCTTGCCTCTATTCAATTCGCAGCCTCAGTCAAGAACTGCTCGCTCTCGCTCCCCAATAGAAAGAAATAAACATTGGTTTTTGGTGTGAATGGCTCCTACACTCAGGCACAGCCTACTACTCGTCGTCATTAGTGCTGGTAGTTCATGGAAAGAGGGCGGGAAAAGAGAGGGGGTCGAACGACACTTCCGACCCAATTATAGAAGGCGCCGCTGGACAGGGAACGACTCGCCATTAATCCCTGGGAGGCTTTACTCTCTTCCCTGGCGGGGGCTATAGAGTCACCCCCACTAGCCCTCTTTCCTTCTTTCTATCTATTTGTCTATCTATCTATCTATCCATCTCTCCCTTCCTGGCTTTCGAAATGCAGATCGGTTTTCGAAATGGAGGTGAGATTCTTGTCTCGATGAAAAATATTTTCAGCAATGAACGCAAATGGGAACATTTGTTGCTCTGTTCAGAGAATGTAAAAAAAATGGTTGCTTTTGGGATAGAAACATATTACAAGGACGTAGTTAATAGCGACGATATTCGTAAATAGCACCTTCTGCCAGTTTCACGAATATATGTATCTTGGAGGTTGAATCAGGTGATTCATAGATGTTCCTTGTTATAGAGAGTTATGACGATGATATAGGATGTCCCTGGAACCATTAACAGACTACATGTTTATATAAATTTTTTGGCTTAAAAATAACTCATTCTATACTCACCCGAAATATCGACATCTTCTCCCGGAACACCTTTGTATATAAGTTTAGATATATGCTATGCTATCATATAAGATTGATAACGTCTATGCTATTATATTAATATCCCGAAAGTACCTTAAAAGAACTAATTTTTGGTGGAAAAAGGATACAAGGCAGAGAGTCCCATTCGTAGCTGCGCAAAATAGACGTTGCGTCTGCCATACTTTTCCCCATCCATAATGATAAAGGGAATGAATTCGGATTTGTGACGATCAATGAAAATAACCCAAGCAATTTTCGATCTAATATATTCATTTTGTATAGAAGTACTGGAGACATTTGTTTAAAATGAAAGCTATATCGCCAAAATACAAATTAAACTTTTGGGTACCCAGATTTAATGAATAACTGAATTAAGAATTTCGAGTTTGAAGTAGCGGGAAGGCAGCAACAGACCAATTGAAACGGTCTATTAATGCAGCAATAGCTTAAAGGAACCACGCGTAGGCGGGCGAAATGTGACCGAAGATGAAACCACACTTGTTTACTTATGCAAATGGCTAAAGGGTTGCTGGAGAATGAAGAAAGGAAACGAGAAGAAGGGAAAAAGCTGTCTGTCAGGCGGGTGATCTTGGTTTCTCAGCTGGACAAAATTGCCAATGGCGTTTACATGCGCTCAAAGAAGCCTTTTCCACTGCCGTTTGCGCAGGGGACTTCCATCCCATTGTGACGAGGCGTCCGGGCGTCAAGGGGGAAACCGGCGACGGCTCCGCCCCAATCTGAGGCAAAGGGGTCCACGGAAAGCAAACAAGGCGACACCACAAAACACCCACCTCTGCCAATTGCACAGTTATATGCGTGCGAAGAGAAAAACAGGAATGCTTCGTTGTCATTTTGGCTGTAACGTTTGTTTTGGAATGCGACTTCTTCGAGACAGCGCTAAAATTTCGTAAATTATTTTTTAATATTAATTTAATTTATAATAAAGTACTTGAGATATTTAGTAGCCTCTCTGATACCCTCTTAAAAAAACAATGTCAGAATCCCATTGCTGCAGTATTCATTGTCAAGGAACATGGTGTTCACAATTTGAACATAAAAGAGGCGTTTTATTGGAAAATGGATAAAGTAACGAGGAAGCGTGGAATGTCCTTCTGAACTTAAGCTAAAATTGTGCGGATAACACTGCACAATTGGGAACTCACTTTGAGTGCTTTGGATGCAATGAGGAGTTTTTAACTAATTATCAAATCTGGAATCAGCTTTCACGTATAGTTTTTTCGAGACTATAAGCTGGAATTTTCTCTGTTAGGCAGTGTCTGTAAAGTGATCGCGTGTCTGTAAACTGATCCCATTCAGTCTTAAAAGGACTACGAGGCGCACATGGTCGAAGTGCAGCCGTCTCAAAAGTGCCTCGCTTTCGAACGTGGACGACCTCGGTCATTCACTGTTCAACAACATTTCAAAAACTTCACGCTTCCGAGATGAAAATAGTTATTTCTTAATGAATTCAATGTGCTGAACACGAATATGAATAAGAAAAGGCTGAATTGGCTACGGTTTCTTAGTAATGGGTACGTATTTTTGAGAAAAATGTACATATATAAATATTATAATACCTGTAAGAATACCTTAATCTTCGGATTTTCGCTTTCTTCTATACTTGGGGACTCTGAAGAGCTGTTTAATCTGATATCCCACAAAACGTCCTCTTTTATTTTGGCTTCACTGAGTCGAGGGGAATTTTTCATGCAGCTCTTGAATGCTGGTCCATTCTTATCCATGGCTTTTACCGAGATTTTTTACAAGGCCGAGCTTGATGTGTAAAAGAGGAATGATTTTGTGTGATTCTGCCAAAGGTGGGTGCTGTATATTCGTTTCTCCAGAGTTAAAAGATAGCACCTCTACAACGGACAACACGTCAATATCACTGCAACGAGAACTAATCAACTTTTTTCAATGTGGTATTCGTGTTCAGCACGTTAAATTCATTCAGGATTGGGTACCTTCACCGAAGAAGCAATTTCATTGTTGCCCAGTGTTATTTATGGTCGTTTAGAAATAAAAATGGTGGATGCCATCTTTTGTTCTGTCGATGCCAGTGCCTCCTGTAAAACGTTTATACAATAAACGAATATATTAGATAAAACTTTTGGAGGTTCTTTGTATCCTGATGAAAATCATACGTTCAAAAGTTATTAAATGTTGTTATGGTAACTTGTATTTTTAATAGCAAGTCTTCATTATTTGAACGCATAAGGAGATCTCAAAAGTCTCTATGAGCAAATATTTGGTTATCGGGGGGGGGGGGGGCACTTTTTCTGACCTGGCTTTAAAATGTCGTTTTGTCTTTTACTCTCAGTTTCTGGAGTGCCCTTAACTATGGTCCACCAATTAGAGGCATATTAATGTTCCACCAACATTTGGAGAAATATTTGCAGTACTATTTATTGCATATGTTGAAATTGACATTATGTTTCTATGGACGGACAAAGCCCATTTTTATCTGCATAATGATGTCAACACACAAAACTGAATTCTTAATGTAATAAATGTATTTGAAAACTTTATTTTTTCTTTCACAGATATTAAGCAATTGTTTAGGTCATTCTCATCAATATTGACTCTTTTTCACGTCAGGTTCATCAATATTGAGCTTTTTGAAAGGCTCACATGCCAACTTGTACGAATATGGAAAATGGCAGACAAAATTGAGACATCTGGAAAAATAGAGCAAAATGAAATTAACTGCATTCTTGCACGAGTTATTAAGGGTAATGAATGAGTTTTAAAATGTCACTGGACGTGCAGTAAAGTGATTATTTTTCGATGCGATGCTGGCGGAGGTTAGATTGGATTTTATTGGGAAAGATGAAGTAGATGATAGAAAATGTGCGAAACACACTGTCTCTATTAGTTTTTTTCATACACGAATGATTCAGGAATAATCGAATATTTCGAGTGATCCTCCCTCTATGCTATAAGAGTTTCTCAGATCCGAGTTTCTCTCTATCACGAAACCTGACAGATTTAAGGGTTTCGCATTTCCGTTTTGTGTTGTGGGTTACGCGTTTATTTTTTCACCAATATATTGTCATGCGGCTTAGTAAGAAATATAACTAAATGTGAAATAATTATTGTGAAAACTTAATACTATAAATCCAATAAAAATGAATGCCTTTTGTGTTAAATTCAAATTTAACACAACAACAAAAACAACAACAAAAGTTGCACAAACAACAGTGAAGTCGATTGTCAGATGTCTTTTAAAAGCTTTTATGGCAAAATTCCCGGATTTAGAGTGCTGTGGTTAACGATGTTAAAAGCATCGTTACTGAATTCACGAGATCGGTCGTTCCGTTGCCAATTTTTTTTTTCGAAATTTTTTGATTTTGACTTCAGATTTGGATAGAGCATCAAAAAAGTAAGTAAAAGCTGTAACTGGCATATATATGAATTAGTTCCGGTTCCTACTCAGAGTAAACGTATGAATATTTCATTTTCCTTAAGTTCGGAGCAAAGAGAAATGTAGTGGATGTAGTCCAGGTGGAACGATTGAGAACGTTGGATGACTTAGCCCGAGTCTACTTCTTGAATTTTATATAAAAAGAATTTGGCGAATGTATTTCAATACAGTCAATATAGAACATGAAAATTTATTTTATATTTCAATAGGCCAGTCGAAATCTAGACTCTCTTCTAACGACTATTTTACACTCGTATATGTGCAGAGTAACTTCGTAAACAAAACACGTGATGTTAGATTAGGAAAGGAAATTGAATTCGATCTTAGAGAAGTTTTTCTTTTTTTTATGTACATGTATATTCAAGGGACATGTCCAAATCAGTAACCATGATGCGTTTGGGCGAGAATTTTTCCAAAAACGGGGCCCCGTGAAACTGGACGGTTGGTCGCCCGGGGAAGTTGTCCAGGTTTGTTACGAAGATGAGAAGGGGGATGTGAAAGGGGGGTCACGAAAAGGGAGGAAGGTGAGACGAAGCTGCCAAGAACGCTCAGCTCTTTGGAAACCTGATGAAGCTCTGATAATAGTTTGACAGCTTTCGCCTCGTTCGTTTTCTTCTTTCTTTCTTTCTTTCTCTCTCTCTCTCTTCCTCCCACTCACTCACACAAGCTCCCTCGGGCAACAAACGATCAAACGATTTTTTCCTTCTTTCTGGAGCTACCAAACGAAAACTATCGGCCATGTCCGTGGCAAAAAAGAAAAAAGAGACGAATGAGGGGGTGGTGGATGGATTGCATTCTATCCCCCATCCCGTCTTTAACTGCTATCCTTTTTTATATATATATATTTTAAAAAGCGGACCTCCCATTTCATTCCCCTCCCCGCGTAATATGACAGCGTTTAGGAAACTTCTCCCAAAGGATCCCGCTTTTGAAAAATACAAGGGAAAAACACAATGCGACCTATGAAACGATGCACACAGCTTTCACTTTTTTTCCTGTCCAACGTCGTGTTACGACCCACCATCTGATGCTGTCACCAAGAATCAAAGGGGATCCACGGAACGAGATGTGACAAACACAAAGCAAATGACCAACAGTCCGCCGGTGGCGTTTCGAATCGACAGGCGCCTACACCAATTTGCAAATCCCTTTTCATGTCCCAACGTAAATTTTTTCCACTCCTTTAAGGGCTGGTAATATTTCGTTTTAAGAAGTTTTTCTCCCCCTGAAGCTTCTTTCTGGTGAAATGAAAATTGTTTCCCCAGAGTCAAGTTTCAAAGAACACCGAAGGTGGACATGCAAAAAGGACGGATGGCCGTAAAACGTGTTTTTTGGACCAGTAATGCTTAAATAGTTTATTATAAACATTTGTAGGCTTCATGGTGTTATACTTGGCAGATGCTGTTCAAATTTTCATAGCAGTTTTTATTTAAACTTAAATTTATTTGAAAGTCTACATCCAATTAGTGGGGTACTTAAAGAAATTCAAAGCTTGATAGATATCACTGATGGTGCAATAGCCATGAATCAACGAAATGAGCTAATGTTTGGAATCTTTAAACAGTTCTTGAAGCTTAGTAAATTTAATGAGGTAGACAGGGTTTGATTGTTGTACACAATTTAATGACGGAAGTATAGTTGGTCATGGAAAAGACTATCGAATAATTGATTAAAGGCAATTTTGACCTTTTTGAGTAAGAATTTGGAACCTGAAGACCAAATGAACAAGTAAGCATTTCAGCCTTTCGACCAAGTACTTTAAGCGAGCAAAATAGAGGACTAAGTCATCAGTATAAGACTTAAACATCAACTTATTATCGATTCCTAATACGATTTTCTTTTTTGATACTTTCAGGATTTTGGTCTTTGTTTCATTAAAAGACATGCCACATTTAAGGTACCAATCCTTCAATATGGATATGTAAAGGGTGTCCCAAATGAACTGCCGATGCAAATAAAGCCGTATAAAATTGCCCATAAGTGAAGACAGGGTTAGGCAAGCTGTTTGACCTTGCGTTTTTGTAATTGTTTTGGAATATGCTAATCGCAACGGAAACTGATAAATTAATCTTCTGATTTTGTTGGGAGGTTCTGACATTATAGCTTCACTGGCCATATGGACCGCTTATAAGAATACAGCAATTGATAATGACACAGTAATCATAGCAAATTATAATGATAAAGCTACAGCAAAAACAATTGATTGATTTAACAGTCTCACAAAAATTCTCTTAGTACGGTCATAGGTAGTTCTATTAATTCTATTCTATCCACTTTCATTGACCTTAGCTTAGGAGATCCAGTTAATCATCCTTATTTCATTTTATAAATGATAATTCTTCCCGAGTTGGAACAAAACGAAAGTTGTTATCGACAAAGGACACGATAGGATTCATTTAATAATAACACATTGCATAACAATTTATCGTAGCAAAATCTGGGAATATAAACTTATTTAAGCTTAAGTCTAAGGTATGAAGGCCTGATTTTCATTAAGAAATTGATTTGAGAAAATAAACTTTGAATAAAAGTTTTATTTATTTGAAGTCACGTTCCTTGATCAATTTAAGAGATCTTAGATTTGAGTAACTTTAGCTAGAGTTACATTGCATTTAGATCTAGGAAGAGATAACGATGGCTAATTAATAGATTATAAAGAAGACTTATAGATGAAGAAAATTATTTACCTCCTTCACAAAAGCCTGGCTGTTCTCTAGTTGATGTCTTAATTTAGAAAAATCGATTGATTTTGACTTTTCATATGAATGAAGTCGTTCAATATGAGCCAAGGATAACAGACTTTGCTGTATAATTTAATTTTTTTTATCTGTTAACCCTTTATCCGTTATATTTACATAGATCAACATTTGATAAGGCTCATTGGAGTTTTTTGGACGTGTAAATTTCCCGCAGCTTACTCAAAGATGAAAGCTCTTTAGACAGTTCTATTAGGGAGAAGTGCCAATATGCCTGTCATGTCCACCTTTACAGTTCCCTCGGTGTGTGAAACCGAAGTGACGGCCATCATTTTGAACGCTACCCCCCTTCTTGTCATGGGTTTTGGATTTTGTAGTTGTTGTTCGCACGCGTGATTTTTATAAATGTAAGTGAGCGAGGCTAAACTGGGATTAAAAAGGAGATATGGCTTGTGAGAGTGTTCTTTAGATAAATATGGATTGAAACAAGAACTGAGCTCTTGTTTATAATACATTGAAAGTTTTTATCTAAGCCGAATTGAAGAAAATAACATAAGCAATTTATGTTTGCAGTTATTTCGTTTATCCAGTCCTTTGGTTTCCTAAATTTTTTTTTACTTTGTGGAGCAATTATGTCGTTTATGCATATTATTTATTGTATATTTTCAATGCTGTAGTTAATTATAAGCTTACACCTCACAATATAACATCTCTGCATCCCCTATGCACAAAACGCAAGAGCAAAAACTATTGAAGGGGTTATTGTGAGATTTTGTTGTCACGAGTGGTTCCTGCGAGGCACCACTATGAGCCTACTCCGGACGACCCACTCACGTGATCGAAGAGTAATGGCGCCCATAGGCCGCTGTGAAGGGGGAACCGAGGACTGTGGAAGAGCGAGGGCGGAGTCAGGACGGCGTCCACGGAACCAACGGACTGTAATTAGGCGTCCGAGAATAAAAACTTCGGCTCGGTGGCTATTACGATTCACCAAAAAAAAAAAAAAAAAAGAAGCGAAGAGTGTAACGAATGGGGATGGAATCCCTATTTATAGTGCCGGTGTGGAGCAATGAAAAGAGACAGTCATGAGAAAGGTGAGCCCTTGTTGGGTAAAAATAACCACGTGGCCGATGAGATGGGGAAGAAACGGAACGGCTCTGGTAAAATTATACTTAAATGTTTGGGTTGACTGTACGTTCCAGGAATAGCATACAAGTTCGTTTAGATTGCGTTTTATAAATATAACGTGGGAGGGAGGGAGGGAGAGAAATACTCAGAGCAAGGAGTTTACAGGATCGTATACTATACCGTTTTGGTTGAATATTTAAAACATATATAATTGAGACGGAAGTATTTCCTTATAGTATTCTTGCAAATTTGAGGAACTCGAAAAGAAATTTTGATTTTCTCCAAGAGACCTGTAATATTCATTGCTAGCTTCTATAAACTTAATTTGTTGACGATTGTCAGACATATCTGTTTAGCATTTCTGAATTTGCGCGTTTTCACTACAATCGCATTTAAAAGGCTTTTCAGATTGGAAATCTTCCATTCTAAATATTTAGGTTTGTAAATCAAAAACAAACAGAAAGAATAGTTTCCATATGTGTCAGCTCTGTTACTGGTTCGATTTTGAAAAGTGATCTTTAATGCTTCATTAGCGATTTGTTAGTTTACTTAGGAGAAGCATATCGTTTATATACTCAAAACTAAGGGGGCGAGATAGTATATGCCCTTTTAGCTTTAATATAATTGAAAAATCGGAGACTCAATTTTAAAGTTCACACGTTACACATTGTTGATTCTGGAAATAGTTTTTAAAACGCAAATTGCAATTATGGAATTAATTGAGTAATTTGCGGGTAACCCTCTAAAATGTAATATGTTAACCAAAATTTTCAAGTTCATTTGCTTGTTTAATCAACTTTATTCACATAATCTTTACTTTGTTTCGTCTTAATAAAATGACATAGATTGCTGCCTATATGTATATTGCACCATGATTTTTAGCTAATTTTGTTCATTCAAGTGTTTAAAAACTTAGTTTCAGCAATGGTTAATTTTTGAAATGTTGAGCTTGTGAGCTATAAAATTTCATTTATGCATTTAAGCATATCGTGTTTAATAAACTAAAAGCTCTGCTTTATTAGAGACTTTGTTAATATGGAATATTTTCCAGTCAACAACTCGTTAGGAGTTGTTGTGGAACTTCAGAAAAATCGTGACAATTATCCTGAGATATATAATATTTCAGTTATCTCTATTGCTTATATATCGATTGTGAATGCCTTAATCATGATAATTAAGTAATCATAGGTTGTGAATTTATATATAGGGTACAAAGTACATAAGAGATGATGAACGGCTTTTAAATACTAAACAATGTTAAGACAGAATTGTTTGAATTACTGGTTGGTTGTTGGCTGACCTATGCAAAAGTAAAATTATTAATGAGGTATAACGACGAGGTAAAAATAAAAATTGATGTTTTGGTTGTTTACATTTTATTTGGAAATCATGCAAAAATATGATACCAAATTCATATCATATGGCTTATTGAATGGAGTAATGGATAGATGTCAAATAGAATCTTTGGATTTTGGATTTGAAATGGATTTTATATATTTCAATGCTTCATGTGGATTGTTAGATCGTTTTAGGATTTTTCAGGGTTTGTTCAATTTTATATTCAATTTCAAATTTCAGTTTATCAAAACCAATAACCAGCCAAAACCTCAAATCTTTACTTCAATTTACACCATTTAACCTTTAAACAGTTCTATTCTATCATTGTTCTTCATTTAAAAGCTGATTATTGTCTTTATATATCCTGTTAAAGGCGGAAATAAATCCGATACTAATTCATCATCATATAATGCAGCAGTGTAAGACCTAAAACTTTGTTTTAATCCATTATGCTGGTTCTCTTTAATGAAGTTAATGAAGATGGTGCATTAAAATGTTTTTGTGGTTTGCAAAAAGTTAAAGCATTTTGATCGAACCAGGAATAGCTTATTAGCATTCAAACATTTTCTTTAATTGGACTACTGATAAGCTTTGATTTTCATTATAGAAGACTGTGTATATTTTGAATATAATAGTCTATTGCTTTGAATAAATTTCTTTCTCTGCTAATCCAATTAAATCCACATTCGGGACCTTTTGATCTTATGGAGAATTTATAATATTATTTATATTTGCATATATTTCTGTACTATCAGCATTAGCGCAGAAGTCTATATGTGAGTATAGAAAAATAACGCGCTCTTCTTTAATTTTTGAAATAATTTTGCTGTTTTTTTAATGTTTTCCAAATGATCAACAGTTAACACTTTGTTCAAAATGTATACTAAACTGGTTAGATAAATAGGCATATATTGCATTTCTTCTTAGATGTGTCTTTTAGAACAAAACATGCTTTTTCGTCTTATGGCTAATATTATGTTGAAGTGGTTTTCCCCATCTCGGAGTTGTTGAATATCCTGATGGAAAAAACAAACTTGAATTTTCAGCTAATATTCAATGTAGCACCAGCAAAGGTAATCTTATGGAAAAAAGGTAGTGGATATTTCCTATGTTTTGTTTTTTTTCCCCAAAATTTCCTGCATGTTTAAGCGCGCAGAGTAACAACAAAATCTCTTGCGGGAACAAGTTTGTATATTTAGGAACAAATTTTATTTTTAAGTAGAAAGATAATTTATATTTTCCCTGGAGCTTCAATTCTGGTTTTCCACACGTAAGAGTGATGTAATTGAGAGTCGAGAGGGGGCTAGAAATCCAGATCATTACTGACTGTTTAAATTACGACACAAATCGATCGAATTTACATCCGGGTATCGAATATTTTTTTTCTTTCTCTCTCCAGCATCTTCCTTTCTTTTTTTTTTTTTCTCTTCGTTTCGTTTCCGTGGGGCGTTTTCTTCTTCTCTTTTACTGCCTAGGATTTGGTTAAGAGAAGGGAAAGGGTGAAATGGAAGGAAAAGAGAAGAGGGAGAGGAATTGAAAAGGGATTCAATAAAACCGCATCGTTTGCGTTCAGCTTTTGGAATCGTGACGTCAGCACGAAGGCTCCATCGACTGCTGCTAATAATCCTCATTGTTATTCATAGAAATGCTCGCGCTCTAGCCGGAAACCCAAAGAGCCCCGAAGTGGAGTATTTGCACGTCGGATGACAGATGGACAGAGAGAGTAATGAATGAATGAGAGTTGCCCCGGTTCTCTCTCTCTCTCTTTCTCTCTCTTCTTTTTTATTTTTTTTCCTATTTCCTTCCCTTTCCCCAATTCCATTGCAGCAGCAGGCTGGCGATTATTATCCTGATCTGATGGATGGATGGACCGATCGCGTTCATTAGGTCCAAGAGCGATGCACAGGCCATCCTCGTTTCTCTCCTTCTTCGTCTCTCATTGGCAAATTGAAATTTCTCCTCCATCGAGTCATTATTCGCTCGATTGTCGATTGTGTGTGTGTCTACTCGTTAGCCATTATTCCTCGCGTGTTTGTATTATAAGAGAAAAACATTCAAGGCTTCGTTTTCACTCTATTTATAATGTGATTTTGAAAAAGCTTAAACATAGACTGAGGAAGAGGTCGCTTAATAAATCATACATCATCTTATCATTTATGTACATGTAAAATATTTTCCTGCCTTACCAGTATTAACCAAACTTGTGAATACTTATCAAAATCGATATGCCTATTTTATTTTTTTTTAATGATAACTTTGAATATTCCATAGCCGGATGTCACACTTACAAAAGTTGAGCTAATCAATAAGAGTAATTATATAATAACTTATTCTTAAATTAATTATCAAACCAAAAATAAAACATCTGAAATTCTAAAATCATTGACTGCTATATACAATAAATTTTTCTGGGGAAATTGACTCATAAGAAATTATTTACACAATTGATTACTCAGTTGCAATTAATCTTCATAATTTTCCTTCTAAATACACTGTCGAAAATAAAACACATTAAACCAAACCTTTTCTAATCTTCAAATTTTCATACTGTTATAATATTTATGCACATGTCCAAATAATTTGTTTCTCATAAGTCTAGATGACTCTTCGACCATTAAAATAGAAGAGATGGTTCTAGATGTTAAAAACAGAAGAATTAATTCATCTTAGAAACAAGATTTCGTCAAAATATTACTAAACGTTTTGAACGCCATCCCGGTGTTTTCTTCAGGGTATCTACTCCCGCCCCAACATACCATAGTATATACAACAATGTCACCTGACATAATCTCAAACCAAAAAAAATTTCTTAACTGAAATATAAATTCCAACCATTAGTCAGTTCGTATGAGGGTCTGGCATTATTATTATTATTTTTTTAATATAAATACATAAGCCTCTTTGGTAACTCTTTTTTACAAAATGACACTCTTTATTAATAATTTTTACACCACACAAATCACGGCAATGATTGTTTGAGGTACAGTGAAGAGCAAATTATTGTTAATCTAACTGCCCTTTCAGATCGTCTAACGGTTAGACTCTAACCTGTGTAGGTTTCGATCGTCCTGTGTAGCTTTCTCACACTTTTTACACCGACATTTAATTTTATTTTTGATTTGATAATTTAAGTTGAGAATATTTAGTAAATTATTTTTTTTATTAAGATTTCAAAAATTTTATTATTTTAGAAAATGGGTTAAACTTGAATGGAATCTTATTTAAAATTTATTTTTACTCAGCAATTAAGGAGAATAAATAAGTAAAATTTAACGAGACGAATACAAATTTCAAAAATTTTAAATCATTTTCTAGGAAATTAATTTTTAGTAATTCTCAAAAGAATTTACAAAATATGTTTTATATCTAAAAAAAAAAAAATCTCTAAAAAAATCTCTAAATGCTTGCAAAAATATTTACAAAATTTCATTGAAAATAGTAAGAACTACTTCATAAAATTCATAAAATTCTCACAAAACAGTCCATCCAAAGATAATGTTACTGCTCTTCTGCTTGCATTACTATAAATCCACAGTTTTGAAAATATTTTTAATACAATTATGAAAGGCATAGTTTTTTTTTTAGAAAAATTTTTTAAAATTATTTTTGGAGATATTATAAATTATTATAGATACGTATTATAAATTCTTTTGGAAAATACTTAAAATCAATTTTTATGAAAACGGTTTTAAAAGTTTGAAATTTTAATTCGTTCGTATTCGTTAATTTTTATTTATTGATTAACATTAACTTGAGGTAAAAATTGATTTTCAAATAATCGATTCACTATAGTCCTCAGCGTGTTTGCTATAATCTCTTTTTCACTTTTCACTATATTCCTCACTATAATTATTGAGTGTAGTCTTGTTTTTGGTGTACTATATAACGTTTTTAACACCAATAATTTATTTTGACATTCTTAACTTCTTTTATGGAAGAATTTGAACTCTTTATGAGTATTCTCAATGAAAGGTTCTAACAATTTTATGCACCTTGAAGAATTAAGTAAACGTATTAAGTAAAGTTAATAACCTTACGAAGAAGCTATTATACTAGAATAGCTGTTCTCTTAAGGGAGAATAGCAAGAATGTTAATAATCACTTCAGGTAAAAGACTTGAGAGAGCTAACTTTTCAATGAAAAAGTAATATAGAGGAGAAGTCAACGTAACAGTTAATTTCAGGAGGAGGTGAATCAAGAAATTATTATAAATAACATTGGCTGTATTGCAGTAAAAAAAATCTCAGGTTGAGTGTAAAAAAAATAATGGAATTGTTTTTCTCAATGAGTTTAAACGCACCAGTTTTTCTCAATGAGATTTAGTCGTCACGTATGTGCTTTTCGTTTTCTAGTAGAGGTAAGGTTTATTTGATAGAAATAATGGAATTTAACGCTGTACTTTCGAAAAATACTAGCTCTGTGGGGACAATTTTATCTTTTCTATTAATTCCAGCTTTTCATTATCGAAAAGTTTTTTAATGACGCATACCTTTCTAAATTAGATAATTCTTTGTCAACTATAATGACAGTAAATTCATATGTGACGTACTTATTACATGTATAGGGTAGGCAAATTATTGTACCCTAAAAAAAGCGTTCATAACGTTATAACTACAAAGGTGATATGCTGAAGAAGTTCACGTGACGAATAAGAAATATCATTGGGGAAAAGTGATGCGCTTTCTGAAGTCTTTTAGCTGAATTGTTGTCTTGGTTAAACCCATAAATTAATTCTAAATCTAGGCAGAAAAATTAAAAACTCAAAATTTTAATAAGCATCAATTTAATCTAAAAAAAGCAAATACATTAAAAAGTGGTTATAATTAGCCATTATACCTTACATACAGGTTGAGTACAAAGTATTTCTTTGATAAAGAAAATTAATAAAAAAAAAACCATAAAGATAAACACATACGCTTTGTATTATGATTTCCATCTCAAAAAGTTTTTAAACGGCTGGTACGATAGGAGCCGAAGCGATTTCGGTGGCGCTAATATCGGTCATACTGAAAATGGCGTCTATGAGAGAGACAGCTCAATGCGTTCTGTGGTTCCGTAAGTCTAAATCATCGATTAGCAGCGCTATGTAGCGCCTCAGTTAGAGAAGTAGCAACCATGGGTAATTTATCAACAGGACGGTGCCCCGCCACATTGGGCATTATCAGTTCGTGTTTTGGACGGCCCCCATGTTCTCCGGACAAAACACAGTTGGACTTTTTCCTGTGGGGATATGTTAAGGATAAAGTGTGTGCTATACTGGTCCCCGATGTGAACAAATAAAAGGCAAGAATAACGGATGTTATATTGTAGTAATAGAAGACATGTGGCGAGTACTTGGCGAGAAATTTAATATGGTCTAGCTGTTCTCAGAGCTACGAACGTGCACATTTTGAAGTGTACTAACGGAATTTGTGAAGAAAAACTTTTTGAGATGAAGATCGTAATACAAAAAAAAACGTATGTATCTATCTGAAATAGTTTTCTTTATTGATTTTCTTTAACAGGAAAAGACTTTATGCTCACCCTGTATAATATAAAGGAACCCGTGAAATAGAGGTTTATTCAAATATTTATTTCAAAGACTAAAAGACAGAAACACATTCCACATATCACTGGAAGAAAAGTCAATGATGACAAATCTTCGGATGTTATCAATAGTGGAAAAAATTCTGAAACTGCAGCAATAACAGCAGGACATATGAAATTTACCGAACGAAAGCCTAACAATTTAAATATCACTTTGAAAATTTATATCTCCAGAAAAATGTAAGAATAATGACACTTACACACAGTAGGAATCCACTAGAAAAGAAATATTCGTCATAGCTTCTTCCAAGATGACGAATATGTTAAGACATCCTAATCAAAACAAACAAGCAACTTTTTGGCCTTAGGGCTTTAGCACAAGTTTCTTTTTTTAAAATTCGGGTACAACTTAAGAAAAACCCATGCCGTTCAAAAATCTAGACAGGAATAAAATTAAACACTCTTATGCATGGATAAACAGTGAAAGGGTTCACTCAGGCGACAGAACTTTTGTATCATACACTTTTCTGTTTCTTGAAATAAGATTTTTCCATCGTATAGCTATGATGGGGAGACTAGTAGTTTATGCCAAAGTATAATTTAATTAAAACTTCTAGTCAAGAAAAAATCGGAATGTTTGCATTAGAAAGTGCATCGTTACTAATTAAGAAGAAAGACTTTCCTTTTATGAATGTGCATACCCACATGCATTCAAGCTTCAAAGTTTTAAAAGTCCGCCTTGAATTTCGATTCAATGACACAGCGGCGCTGTTTCTTGTTCATAGAAAAATGGCGATGCCACAGAAGAAGTCGTTTTGTGTGCAGTATTTGGATTTGTAACCATTTTATATGAATTGCTTTCTGCCACTCGTCAATTTACTTATTATAAGGCAGCAGTTTGTTGAACACTCGAAATTAAAAAGTGGATTCTTCGCAAACTGCAGAACACAAAACGATTTATAGTATGTGGCATTGAATGGAATTTCTTTACTGACTTTTAAGACTTTGAACCTTTACTCTATCCAGTGGTGTGCGGAGTATGTTTCTGTCTTTTTTATAGTTTGTTTGAGATAAATGTTTGAAATCTCCTCCATCTTCATAGTTCATATTATTTAAAATATAATATTTCATATAATATTTTAAATAAATTTATAAGCGATGATATAAATAATTACTTTTGGAAATATTGAGATTAATTAATATTAATTAATTTATTGTTGAAATAAATTTAAAATGTAAATTAAAATGGTTAAACTGTTGATTTGATTTAAGTGTTTATTCATTAAATTATTTGGTGGAAAGATAAAATAGCCTGGCGGACAACAATTAAAAGCAAATAAAACATTATGCAGTGTTGTGCAGCTTTTCGTGTATTCAGCTAGGCGGTCACCAAAATCAGCTGGGCGATGCGTCTTTTTACTTTTTTTCAATTTGGGCAGAGTTATTTGATGTTATTAACAAAATAGCATTTTATATTTTTTTATGTAAGAAGAATTATAGGAAACCGAGACTTATTTCACCGAAAAGCTTTATTTATTTATTTATTTATTTATTTATTTATTTGTTTGTTTTTCGAAGATGAATCACACATTTTTTCTATGGACACTTTTATTTTTTATTACAACGCTTATATAACTTTCGCCATTTGCGTCATGTTTGGTAGATGAAATCTTGTGATCAATATTTCAACCCCTTCGACTAGTCCGATCTTGCTGAAATTTTGTACACATACGTAAAGTCGGTGACAATGCATGAATCTAAAAAATCTTTCAAAAAATCCAAAGGGAGGTGGGGGGGATTAATATGAAATAGAATTGGCTTATGTCTGCTTGTTTGCTCAAGAGATGGCGCTATATGTACCTAATTTTGACATAAGTGTTGTTTTTGAAAAAAAACTTTTCTTCACTTGTTTATATATGAGACCATTCTACATGAGATACCACTGCTGATACCTAAAAGTAACATTTAATAGCCTATACAGGGGTAGTAAATTTTCATAATTTAGCTCCTGTATCCACATTTACGTAAATTACTTTACAGATTTTGTTAAACGGGGCGCTCATATGTTTCAATAAATTAATGATTTTCTCATTCTTCTTCATCCTTTCGCCAAGAAAAATAGTTCCAAAGTAAAAGACCCATGTAGTATTGGAAAGCCAAATAAGTCAATTTTCCAACGAAAAGCAAAAAAAAACAAAAAAAAACAGAACACAAAATTTCAATCGATGAGCAAAAACTAATAGTGTAATTGAGACAATCGCTCTTTAATTTGATGGTTATGTCTTCTTAAATTCAAGATTTTATATTCGATTATCACAATTATAATGTACATATGAGGCGTTGAGCGCAAAAGTGGCCCAAGCCGAAAAAAATATGTTCTGAGAAAATCCACAGAATTCTTCCCTGTTATGTATGCAAAATGGAATTTAGCGACCTCTGTTGGTACGCACACCAAACTATGGATGGGCCACAACGGCACTGTAAAAAGCAATCTATCAGCAAGTTATTTCCACATGTTACTCTTTTTCAACATTATTGTTGGTTGGGCCACTATTGCGCTCAACGCCTCATATATAATCGCGGAAGGAAAGATATCTGAAATTGTTCGGACGGATCGTATAGAAGTTTGATCAGATCGCATTTCTGCAATATGCAATCTATCGCTTGCAATTATGCATGGAAAACAATTAAGACTATCTCCATAAAGCATATTCGGTACGCACCTCTGTCGCTCATGAGAACAAGCCTGAGATTATCACTGACTTTAAAAAGGAAAGTCTTCCTGCCTCGCACAGTCCCAGAATCCAATCAGATATTTGCCTGAAACGTAAAAGCGCATAGTGTGTTTGTTAACCTTAAAGCCAAAGATCTCTTAATTAACGGTCAAGGGGTCAGCTCTTACTAGGCAGGCGTTATTTTAATATCCAAAGAAAATTTTCAACACTGCCACAATTAATGCAAAAGCTAACTAATTCATTCTCAAGGAGAAGAGGTTACAATGACATGGTCATGGGCCTATACGCCAGTGGATAGTGCAGAGCAAAGTAAGGAAAAATATAACGCACGGTGAGCTGTCATCCATCCTACCCATATCTGTAGAAAATACAAATTTTGAAGCACACCTAAATAGCTAGTCCGTAACGGTTATTAAAGAAGAAGGAAGACATAACATAAAATATTTACTATAGCGAATCTCGTATATATTCTACGTATTCAAGCTTTTCTGTACCCCATATTTCTATTAAGGAGAAAGATTGCTTTTCATAAGAAACAGAAGAATATCTAAATTGTGAATCTTATTTTTGGAGTTATAAAATGTTACTTTTAGGTAACTTATTTAGAATAGCTCAAGTATACTATATGAAAACAGTTTGTAACTTCTTTTAATAAAGTTCTACTTTTGGAACTTTTAGTAGAGTTTTAAGTTTTTAATTTCGAAAAGTTTAAGAACTGCAAGAATCGTTTACAGTATTTGCAGTAGATAATCGTAAATGTCGCCAGGTTAGCCTAAACATATTTCTAAGTCGAATACTTTACTTACTACGTTACGCTATGTAAATTTTATAATTGTTTTAAAAGGATCAGTAAATGTAAAGTTGTATAATAAATCATGCTTGAAATATTTAAGTCCAGTGTATTAAATAATTTTTTTTTCTCCTATGACAAAACATTCTCGTCCCCAATTTCGTTCGTTCATCAAATTTTGATTGATCTTTTTTCTTGGAGGTCGCTGCCTCGATCACCTGAAGGCAAAAGTAGCTGGAAATAATAAGGAATTCATTAATATGCTAATGAAGGTGGTAATTGGCCAGAAGATAAATTATCGGAACGTCTACGAAACCGTAAGAAAATAATTGACGACGACGGCGACGTATTTCTTTCATCCCGAAGGGCTGCGAATTTTTAATTTTAATGGCTGCTTCATATTAATTTATCTATCTCTCAAAAGATTGTTTCATATGGTAACAGTGTAGTTAAGTATATCTGTCTATGTTGATATTTGTTCTCTTAAGGAGTAGGAATACATTAGATAGTTCAGCTGGAACTTTGTTATCTAAAGATCTAATTTTTAAAATGCTAGTTTATGTTGTGTATATAAAAGAAAATTTAATAATTTGGAGTTTTAAAGTGGTTTCCTTTGAAGTGGTTGGTCTCTCTTTCCTAATGATATCCTAAGAGTCTGTGTTAGTTTTCTTATTTAAAATGGTTTCAGTTGCATCCACTTGCCTTGTGTCATTATTGATATTTATAGAATATTTCGTCACTTCCAAAACAAATGAAAACAGATTGACTTGTCAGCTTGATATATAGATAAAATTTGCAATCCTCTGGAACTTTATTTTCCTCGTTTATAAAATGTAGGTCGTCTAGTTTAAATTTAGCTCCTGGGTCAATTATTTCTTGTTTAAATAGTATACATGAAATTAGGCAAATTTGTTTATTTAGAGATCTCTTTAATGAGGTGTCGTAAGTATTTTCAAGGTAAGATCCATTGAATAAAACTGGTGGATGAATACAGTAGCCTTGAAGGCATTTCGTCTGCAGTATCGTAAATATGAATATATGTATATCTATTATTTTGCCAAAAATGAAAAAAAAATTGTGTCTTTTTTTGCCGAATATGTAAACTATGATTCGCATAGTGTTATTTCACCAATCTAGTTTGAAAGGTCTAGGAATATACTTCCGAATATTCAAATAACTGAAAAATAAAAATTGTGATCCACAACTTGGATTTGAATCAGGAACCACGAGTATTCAGACTCGTTCTGTGTCCACAGCGACTCAAATGATGAAACGACGAGCCTAGACAGTTTGGTTGCTGGTTCGAATCTAGATCGTAAAATCTTGAGTTTATATTTTTCAATTATAGATATGGATTCATACTGTAGAATTTGTGAGGAATTGAGCTTCATGCAATGGCCATACTGTACAAACGCTTGCTATTTATCACATACACTTAAAGGCGAACTTGAAATGTGTCCGTGATTGAAGAAATAGGTTGCTTGGTTATATCTTGAAGTAAACTATATGCTGTGAAAGCACATATGATGGCAAAATATTATTTAAAACATTTGTTTCAAATTGATTGAATTTGTATATTGTGCTTTTCTATAATAAACAATATTTGTTTATATTATTGAGAGTATGATTGGCACCACCCAGTTTTTAGTAGGCATACGGATTGCATACGGGTTTCATCCACTAATTTTATTCAAGACATTCTATTATCCCTTGTTAGTGTGAAAGGTTTCTGATATAAGAGTATTTGCTCTGTGTAACTTCAATATCGGAAAGAGGGTTTGTTTTCTATGTTGTGTAGGAATAGGCTCTAAGCTTATTGTTTAATTTTTGACTCCAAATGAGGTTGCCATATAGTGATCATTAAGGAAATGAGTTACATGACAGTGAAATATAGCTTTGTGAAAGTAATTTATCGAATTTTCTATTCCTTCTGCGTGTATGGAATGTCAAATAGAATGGAGTCAAGGGATCAAGCTTTTTGAAATTTTATACAGATACGAACACCTGCACCACGTTTCAAATAAAGTTTATATTTTAAGTGTTAATGTGGTTTTTTTTAATAACTATATATATAAATTATAAATTTAAATTTGTATCTAAATATCATACTTTGAGATTAAAAGTAGAGGTTAGAATGTCACAAGCTGAAAATTAAAAGTTGAATTGATGTTGTTTGCTTAGATGCAGTAGTAGTCTGATTAGGCAAATAAATATTTTTAAAAAAAAAATTAAATATAATAATTTTATTTTAAAAATGCATTCTCTTGTACTAATTAGAGTGTTATTTATATTATAAACCTACCCTTACTGTTGTGGTGTTCAGCCAGCTTTCGTTAGCCTCGCCGCCTCCTCTTGATCGGCCAGCCGCCATCGCTTCACTCTTCGTTCGGTTGACAGTCGACAGAGTGCTCTTGCGTTGTTAGCTTCTACTAATACACACAGTTTGAGTTGGGGGCGAGCTTTTTCCTTGTCTGAGTGCTTCTGGCCAGCCTCCGAGGGCTTTATAGAGCGTCCGTGACAATGAGGAGAAAGGTTGGTTTTTAAGGCTGGGCCTGGTGGGGAGGAACAATGGCGGACGGAGAGGGCCCGGTCTTAGGAGGGAAGGTAAGAGAGGGGTAGCCAAACCAATTTGGCAACATTGAGGTCACCATGGCAACCGAATGATTCGACAGAATTTTCCAATTAATTGACGTGGCGGCGGCAACAGAGCGTAACTTGTGAGTGTGGAACTCTTTCACCAGCCAATGACGCAAAGTGATGTCCAGCAACGCTTATGTTGCGCTTTTTTTTCCCCCTCTGGGACGGCGGGGAAAGTTTAGAATTTGCCGAGAAATTGGAATTTCATGATTTATGATGTTATGAAGTATGATCTCTCCTCTTCTGAATGGTTCACCGCATTTTTTTTCGCTTCTCTTTTGTTCGGTTTAACATTAAATAGCCTTTGCGTGTATGTTTTGTGTAGCTGGATTACCATGTAACTATGCATCGCTAATCGATTAGTAGCAGTTTATCTGAGTTCATCGACATTTTCTTTTCAGTTATGTTTAAGCGTTGTATTAATTACAAACACTTCCGTGGACAACTATATCACATTTTATGTAAGTAGAATATAATTGCGCAATTGGATGGATCTTGCTATTTCTTCTTGAAAATCATTGTTAGCTAAACGTATTCACTTGTTGGCTATATTAAAATTTAAAAAATTTTTTAACATTATTTTATAGATTTTCTTATAGAAATAAAGCTAAACGAATATATAAATTTTCATTCAATTATCTTGGCACGCAAAAAAAAATTTTATACAAAAACCAGTTCAAAAAAATTAAAATATAGACCTAAACTGAAGCTTCAATCGAGTGTATGTCTGGTTGTCTGTTTTCTCTCCTTTACTTTCTTCTACTCCCGATAGCATCTTCTTCTTCTTCGCTTTGTTTCAACTCTTCTGCCTGAGTTGTGTTTGGAGAGGCTGCGAGCGAGCGACTTCCGCACAGAGACACGAACACCTCCTTCCGCTACCGCCCTCTGACGGACACATTGGCATCGATTCCCCATATTTCCTCTTTCTCATTCACTACAATCCACAAACCCCACTTTTCACACGGTGAGAGAGAAATAGAAGCTATTTTTTTTATTTTTCTTTTTTTTTTTTTATTTTTTCTCCCTGTTCCGTATATGAAGCCCTTTCCCCCGTTAAACGGATCCGTGGCTGCTAATGTTGGAAGTTCGCTTATTGCGTTCAATAAAAATATGAATTTTAGCGCTAAATGTTTGCGTTCAATAGAAATGAATTAAATTTATATTCGCTGCTTGACATGCCCTGACGCTGGATCAAGATATTGGAGCTCAGATGAGTGTTATTTTTTATGTTATTGGCTGTGTTCGTAAACGTACAATTGATATCAAACTGAGATTTTATTTAACACGATATTTAAAACGAATTATTAAAGAATGTTTGATGGCTGTGGCAACAATCTTAAGCATTATCATCTCGGATACTGTTACAAACGCAAGTCTTCAAGTAAAGCAAAACAGCAAAGCGTCCACTTCAAAAATCTTCTCTTAATGATTTTAATTTAAATAATTAAAGATCGACAGGAGACAATTTTTTTATTATTACTTTTATTTTTATTGTAAATTGCAACAACGATAAGGAATAATCAAGTAGATAATTGGAAGGCCCCAAAGTCCAAAATTGGCTTAGTAAAGAAAAAAAAAATTAAAAAAAGAATTTTTTTTGTGTAAAACATGAGAAGAGAATCCTAAAATTTTGTTTAAAAATTTAAAAAAAAATGATCAACTTTTTTAACATATCTTTGGCTTCCCAGAGGCTAACTGTCTTCGGAATTCTGGATGGCATCTGAATTCCGTGACACTAACCCAAAATAGGACGAAGCTTCTGGGACTCAAGAGAAGGGCTTTAAAGAATTAATATCTGGGTGTACGAATGTACTTAATATGTGAGAGGCGTTTAAAATTGTTGGTTTCTGTAGGATTTTCTGTATGTGTGAGTTTTATTTAACATTGTCAAGCTTTTGTGCAGTGAGTATGGAATAATCCAGTGGCCAGAAAGGGCAATGCATCAAGTGTACTGTCGTCGTCCCACTTTATTTCATATGAGAGATATTTTTACTTTAAGTATATTTGTCTGCATATCTTTTGCACATTATTTCATTGGAAATAAAACGTCCAATGTACTGTTTATATACTGTAGACTACTTTGTTTTATGTATCTACGAGTGTATATTGCCATTTTTTATTACTTTGTCAAAATATAATTTATTTGTAGTATATTTCAAGATAATGTCGGGTATTTGTTTATGTAGACAGTGTCTGGGATTATTATTATTGTTTTGTAACAACACTGAATAAATGACCGTCATAATCAATAGCCAGAAGACCTTGCAAGGTTGTCCCCAACAGACGCGGTTGTTGTCCTAGAAGATTTATTTAAAATAATCAAGATTAAAATTCAGTGCTGACCTGTTTTTGGCATTAAAATTACGTGAGTTAGTGTAATAAAATCTACTCGTTAAAGAAATACCATTGCGGGAGGGGGAATTTGGTGTTATAAAGCAAAGCGAGTGCAATATTAAGAATGTTAGATAGGACAGTGAGAATAGAAAGTCATTTAAAAAGCTGTCAGTGTTGAAATTAGATGAATTGTTATAAAAAATTTTGACAATGGAAGAAAGTTTGTTTAGAATTAAAGCCTTGAAAATGATTCTCAAAATAGAAGGATAGAGTATAGGTTAAAGGGTTATAGGAAGAAAGTTAAAATTTTGCAATCGTTTAATAAGCGATACATTTTAGGAAAGATGAAGAAACTTAAAAATATGAGGTTGAAGTAAGAACTTATGAAGATAGATCTCAATCCGGGTGAAAGGACAAGTTTTTAACACTTCTTCTGCTTTTTGTTATTAATGTAAAGATATTAATCACACTCTAATCTTATTAGTATGAAGCGTTCTTAAGCTAGTTGAGAGTCTTGAGCATTACCATAATGAACTCTCGATTGCTTCCTGTAGTGAAACAAATTCGAAACCCTTTGAGAAATTCATAATCAGCGCGAAATTCTACCTACTGTTAGATTATTACTGTAGAACTTCGATTATTACTGTACATTTTATAATGATCAGGAAGGTTTTAGACTTGTACGAAAATCGAGAAGCCTGTGAAAGTTACATAGTTATTGTTATTACCTGTTCAAAATTAACAGTTTTGCAAAATACAAAATAAGCGAAGCACTTAGGAAAAAATGATTACCAATACTACTGTAAATATATTTAAATATTAATTAATGTTAAGAAGTTTGTGTTATCTATCTGTTTTTTCATATCCAACACTCTGAGGGATAGTCGAATGGGAATATGGTAATATATACACACATACACACATCATTCTTATTAATAAGAACTTAAGTTGGAATCGCGTAATAAAGTTAAAATTGCATTTTAAAGACAAGAATATTCGTATAATCAACTTGAATTCCATTCATTATTATTAATATTTTGAGGAGGTATAACTTGTTCCTATTTCGGACTTCTGATCGTAAATCCATTTGGTTCTAAGTCCAGGGGTCTCTGTAATTCTGAAATATAAGAATTTACATAAACTTCTAAAATTCATATGAGAGTTTTAAGTATTTACGGATTATAAATTTAAATTAAAAATAGTTGGGCGCTACTTTACTATGTTCTCTACCGGGTCAGCCCATATGATTACAATGTGACTTCATTTAATGTGATTGTTGTAGTAGAATTCTATGGTCAACATTGTTTAAGGGTTACACGGATAAAAATCACCTTCCATTGGTAGAGCGCTAAATCTGGTAAAACATTAGTTCATTTATATGCATTTTCAAGTTAACATTTTGATAGAAGTAATAAAAATTATAAAAAATTTAATTTAATATTTTTTAAAATTTTAAAGCGTGCTATTAAAAAAATTAAATTTAAAAAAAACTGTTAAAAAATAAATTTAAGTAAGGGTTTCGCGCCTCCGTTAATTACAGTATAATTTATTATTTGAGAAAAAAATTTTTCCAAGCTTTCCAAAGTGCGAAAGAGAACTTTTTCAAAAGCCCCTTGAAATAGAAAGAGTGAGAGAGAGAGAGAGAGAGAGAGAGAGTCAATTGTAGTTGGCTGCACTAATTACCGGTGGCGTCCGGGGCCGGTCGTCGACGTTCCTTCCGCTTGTGGACAGCGATCGGGTGGGATGATGTTCGTCGAGTCGGTCTCCATGACAGGGCCTCGGTTGCCGCCCCCTCGTAGCCTGCGTCCTGCCCTCGGGTGTTGAGCGACTGGATCTAATTGCGATTCGTCGTTGGACGCTTTCTAGGCAACACCCTTCTTCACATTTCATCTGGACAAACAGATCATCGCCATCAAAGCCCAGCCATTTTCCTATACACAGGGCTTGTGTGTGTATGTGTTGTGTGTTTTCTTTCCTTCTCTCTCGCTTTTTCTTTCTTTCTTTTTTTTTTATTCTTTTTTCCTCTCTCTCTCTATCGTAAAGTTGTAGGTAGAACATTACCTATGCATTGCTCGACGGCTCTCGGGCAATCCTATCCATTCGCTCGAGCCGTTCGTTGATTGGCACGAGTGACATTGATGGACAGCGTTTCCATGACGACCGTGAAATGAATTTCCCTTCAGCCAATGGGCGCTGTTTCTGGGAACAAATAACTCGCGTGATTGCGTTGATTAGAAGGGCAGCGACACCGCGTCTCTTGATAAAAACTGACACGGATCTCAACGTGCAACTCCTCCCCGGTATTTAGTGTTTTAATAGTGTTGTACTCGTCGGTCCGGCCTTCGGAACGGAGCCGGGGATCACTGCACTCGTCAGCCGCCACCGAGGGGCTCAACCCGACTGACTGACTGAGTGAGCAGGAACAGCAGCAGCAGCAGCATTAGCAGTAGTGAGTGGGAGAGTGAGTGGAGGTGAGTGAGTGGTGTGGCAAGAGAGTGTAGAAGTGGAGGAGAAGAAGAAGAAGAGGACGGTCGCCAGTTGGGTTCAAGTTTTCAGGAGAGACGTTTTTCGGCACTTCCAACTGCCACGGAGCGAGGAGAACTGGCCAGCTTGCAGCTGGGGCCGGCGGCGGCTGCTCGGGCCGTCAGCCGGGGCACCGAGTGGATGACGCTCGGCTTGGGGGCTCTGGGGCCGGGCGCCCCTCTCGCACCAAGCCCCGTCTTCACGCTGCCCACGCTCAACTTCACGGCGAGCCAGGTGGCTGCCGTGTGCGAGACCCTGGAGGAGAGCGGCGACATCGAGAGACTCGGCCGCTTCCTATGGTCGCTGCCAGTGGCCCACCCGAACTGTGCTGAGCTCAACAAGAACGAAGCGGTGTTACGGGCTCGTGCTCTGGTGGCCTTCCACACGGGCAACTTTCGAGATCTCTATCACATCTTGGAAAGCCACAGGTTCACCAAGGAGTCGCACGCCAAACTGCAGGCCATGTGGCTCGAAGCTCACTACCAAGAGGCGGAGAAACTGCGTGGAAGGCCCCTAGGTCCCGTGGACAAGTACCGCGTACGCAAGAAATTCCCTCTGCCCAGGACCATCTGGGACGGAGAACAGAAAACGCACTGTTTCAAGGAGCGAACTAGGAGTCTCTTGCGGGAGTGGTACCTACAGGACCCTTACCCGAACCCGACGAAAAAACGTGAACTCGCACAGGCCACAGGCCTCACACCCACGCAAGTGGGGAACTGGTTCAAGAACAGGCGGCAAAGGGACAGGGCTGCTGCCGCCAAAAACAGGTGAGTTCTTCACTCCTACAAAAATTCTCTTCCTTTTTAGAACTCATCACCCGTCTCTCTCTTACTCGTATAATCGTTGCCAAATAAAAATAAACGAAAAATCCCTCAACATGTACACGCTTAGCTTGCTCTTCTCAAATTAATAATAATAATAAACACGCGAATAAAAATATTTTAATTTATATATATTTACACACATTCATTCATACTTTTTAATCAATATTTAAAACATTTATCCATTAAAATTTATAAAATTAAAAATTATTAAAATAACAAACCAAAATAAGAAATAAGACTTTCTAATGAACCAACTTCATTCACCGAGACCAGGGATAGGAAGAAAAAAAAAAATGGCGCCTCCCGTCCATTAAAACAGCCAAGTTCATGACCGAAGTAATGCTCAACCTTCTCCGTATATGTAACTCTTATAAAGCAAACAAGATAATTATATTAGGGAATCGATATTAACTTTTATTCAACATATGTCTTATGTAGAAATCATTAACGTTTGAAATGCGTAGCAATTCGAGCTCTAACGGTTTCCTTTTGTTGTTTGAGAACAGGATGAAATAATAATAATAATAATAATAATAATAATAATAATAATAATAATAATAATAATAAGTCGCTTATTTGCTTACAGCATTCAAGTTTATGACGTTATAAGTTTGTAGCAAGCGTTTTTATGAGTTTTGAGATTATAATTCGTTAATGTCATATACACAGACTGCCTGTAATGCTATTGCTTTAAATAGCATTGTAAGCTTAGCTTGGGTTTTCCATTACGAAAATTAATAAAGTTTTAATAAATTAATATATTATTAATATTTGTATGAGCTAATTAAACTAATATTAAATCTAAACAAGTTTGGTAGAATATTACATTTTAGTAACAGTATGACATTTATTTTTCTTGCTTAATGCATAGGCTGTAGTTTATAGTTTCAGCTTTGTAGTCCGTGTGTTGTTTATGATAATAGATGCTAGACTATACTGTACTGTGTAAGCTTAAATTAATGGATAAGAAGTCTTATAACTTATCTGTAAAAAAAAGTCTACATCAGTTTATGTAGAATTCTGTTCTCTTGACGTGGTGTTTCCTAAATTATGATAGTCACGAATTTCTAAATAATTTAAATTTTTCTGGCTTATGAAGTCTGACCGTAAATATGAAATCATATTAAATAATTATAAATGTTTAATGTTTATAACATAGGGTGTCCAGAAAGTTCTTTTTCAAATATTTATTGTAAATTACAACTGAAGTTGGATACATTTGAAAACGTTTACATAATATCAAGTAAATAGTAAATTTCTCCAAACGTTAATAAATTTATATACGCGTCATATACATTTTGAAAATGATAATGGCCTTTTTAACATAGAATTTTTTGGAACAACTTTGCGTTGTTAATTGTTTTTAAATTTTTACTTGCTCTCTGAAACAATAAACTTTATAGTAATATTAATGGAGACTGGAATACTAACTTATTAATATGGGAAAAGAATGATTTTGTTATTACTTTACTTAAATTAATAATAGAGTTTTGAAATTTTCTAAAGACTTTCTGGACACCCTGTGTACTTGTTCGATTTTTGAGAGACTTGAAAAGGAGTTACTCCTTCCTTTATATGAATGTTAATAACCAAGTTATTTTGTTATTTAATAACATTTACATGAACATGTCTTAATATACGCTTAATAATCACATATATTTCTAAATTGTGCGCATTTTTAATAAACAATAAACACTAATTGCTTAGCAAGATATAAAGCTTTTAAGCAACAGATACACAAATTAGCTAATCAATTAGGACAGCAAACTTTCTATTTCGGATTTACAGAAGTCGGATTTTCTTTAAAATATCTTATATAGAGTATCGATTAGGCTTTTTTTGTAATAATAATAATAATAATAATAATAATAATAATAATTGATTAGGTTTCTTAAAAATCTTAAAACTGTTTATTATGTATGATGCTAAACTGAATGTGTTCATATTCGTTTATTTTGGTAGTCGCTCTCTTCAGAACTTAATCTTATTTAATAGTTCAGTGATAATATAAATCTGCGCATGTATGTTTATGGAAGGTATAAAGCTGTCAATTAAAGTGTGAAAGAATAGCAGCGAAAATCGTGAGCTAGCCATTTTGTGTAAGAAGAGTTCAAGAGGCGAGATCAAAAGTGAAAGGGAACAAAAGAGAGAAACAGCATGTCGTGATTAATTCTCTTTTATTCCGCTTTCAAGTTTAATAGAGATATAAAAACACTTGTATATGTTTATCTTGCAGATTGATGTATGACAAGAGGTGATAATTCGGTGTTAGATGCGAGTTTTAGGAGAAACGGTTTTAAATTGCGCGGTTATGTTTATATGGGAGAAGAGAGGTTTGAGTTTATTAGGAAAATTGTAGGAAATTTTCTGGAAAGTTATATGTACTTACAGATGTCTGCTCGTAAGATTGTTGTAGTTTTCTAAGTTAGTGCATAAATAGAGTATCGACCTTCTAAGTTAGTGCATAAATAGAGTATCGACCATCCGAACTTGGAAAATAAGATAATGAATTTTACTAACTTTTAAGCCTATTTGCTACTATTCTTGCTGTTAACTTGAAACATGTCTAGTTAGAGGTTTGTAACATGTCTTTCCAAATCTCTCTATAAATCTACATATTAAAGCTTGCCTTAAATGTTATTAGTCGTCATTTATGAGCCATTGTATAGGTTGGTTGTTGATGTAGCAGAGTAATGTATAAATATTTTTACAACATGAATTTTTAGTTAGTTAGTTATTCCCTAGACTGTCATTGTATGCGTTATTGACAATATTCTCCAGTGAAGTCGGTTTAGATCTCATTAGTGTTGTTGTAAACATTATCTGAATAACATAATGTACCCTAGAGTATATTATTCTAAGAATGAGTAAGAGTACAGATTTTTAAGAATAGTTAATGCAAATGTAGCCATAATAGACTTTACGTTTTAAGCACTAAATTATATTCGAATAAGTCATACCTTAAGACTACTCATTGAATACATTCTATGTAAAAGTTTTGTTTTTTTTTCCTTTAAAAATTACTAAAAACGTGCTACACTAGGTAATTTCTAGCAAAGGGGTACAGTTCTAACATAAACTTTGCGTTATTTCGCAAACGAATAAAGGGGACCCATGTATATTTAACGTTGCGGATCTAGGCTGATATAGACCATAAAACTTTGGGATCCATATAGACTAAAAACATTTTTGGTTATATTTTGATAATAATTTTTTATGGTCAATTTAAATAACAGTAATCACAATATTAAAAATTCCTATTAAAGTCTCAGTGATCAAGCAGTTTTTGAGAAACTGAGTTTATGCTCTAGAGACATGGGCTTAGATTTTTATCATAGAATTTCTATCATATGGCAGGCGCTAATCTAATACCGTAAACACATCTACTCATAAATAGAAATAATTGAAAAATACTTTTTTCACAATTTAATAGGAACAATTTAGTACGGACGCCATTTCTAACCGAGATTGACTCGAACGTGGTCCCACTGGACCCGCTAATAGCGTTTAACTGATTTGCTCTAACTAGTTTAATGGCGTAATTTCCACGTGTGTGTTAAACAATAACATTCAGTCGCACAAGAGGCAACAACAAAAGGTGGGTTAACAACAAAAGAGAACGAGTGGTGGTGGATGCTCGGCGAAGGGGCCGCGTGGCTCCTTTAACCGACACTCTTTGATTGGCTCTTGTAAAAAAGCCATTGATTGGCTATTGGATTCTCACTTGGGCTAAAAAGGGAGAACAATTAAGTTGGACAACGTTAGCATCTGGAGGTTTCTTTTGTGTGCCCTTGTTGATGAGGACCACTGAGAACCCTCAACTAGAGGTTTGATCACCGAGTACCCCTTCACGCTTTATTTTTTTAATTCTTTTTAAAACCTCTCCCCCAACATATTCGATTCTGTTTTTTAAGCATATAAACCTCTCGTTCTTTTATATGGCGCTTACTCTAACGGTAATCGATAAATTTCTTTTTGTTTTCCTCGAGGGCTTTACATTATGATAACCGCCATCAGAGTATAAGTTGCCCAATGTGTCTCTCTGTGTATGATAAACATTAAAACATGAGCATCCGGATTTAATTGTATAGCCTATGTCTCCTCAACTTGATGGTTATTTTCTAGTTTGAACGTGATCAAATAACTAGTCTTTAAGATCAACATAATAAGTAAAGTGTCTCAAAAATACTAAATTGTAGTATAGAAACGACCATTGTGCTGGCTTTGCTAGATCAATTGCGAAAGCAGACTGGAATAATGGATTGCGGGTTCACAACAAGATCTATAGTCATCTATTTGCAATATGTTGTTGCGTGCATTCAACAAGGTCGTATGGATTAGCCCAAGTTGGACATAGCTAAATCTTCATATGGTCGGGACCAATTTTACGTTATTAATATAGTAAAGAGTAGGGAGTATGATTAGAGAAGGGGAAAATATAAATTATAAACTTGTGTATTTGCAGGTTTATTAGGTTACTTTATCAAATATTCAGTAGTTTCTTTGAGACACCAAGTTGGAAAAGTAGAACTTAGATGTTTTGAAAAATGCTTTAAGTGAAACTTTGCGAAACTATATGCCTAACCTTAGTTTATTTTTACTCTATAGCTCTAAAAATCCATTCAGTTTAACCGTACTTCTATAAAGTTCTTAGAGGTTAATTTGATTAACGCAATTATTTAATCCTCGAATGTCACCGCGTTAATCGAAACTGTGTTAATCGAATATAGCAATAAGCAGTTGTAGAATTTATAATTGATTGGCTATTGATTGATCTCAGTAGAATTAATGAGAGTATATGCAACTTGTAAAGTACTTAATAATGATACTTTTCAAATAGGGACATAATATATATTTATTGTATCTATATATACAGTAGTTTGTATAAGGGCTATATATGATACCATCTTACTTTAGGATACAGTATACAGTAGACTGGTCTTTCAAGCTATATATGAAAAATTCCTATAACCTGGCTATTTTTAATTGACTCCAATGTATACCAATTGGAGGAGACTTTATCAATGGTCATTGGAACTTTTTTTAGCTTTTTTAATTTTCAGTTATGATTCTGGTTAGCAAGTAATCAGGTTGTTTATATATCGACAAACAAGCATTCTTCAAATGAGATCTGGATCTATATCCCAGAACCTTTGGAGCATTCTCTTTTGCGTCATCAGTCCATTTGTTGTTCTTTTATGTCTTCATAAGCGCATTATTGTTCGTTGTAAAGGCATCATGATTCAAGCCATTTGCATTTGAATTTAGGAAATCACAAATATTTTTTGTATATACACCGTCAAATTCCAATTCTTCAACTCAATGATGAAAATTTTGGAGTCTTCCATGAAGTGGACGCAATTAATTTAGCTGCGTTATCAAAATTCGCGTTATCCAAAATCGCATTATCCAACTCGTATTTAGTCGAGTTATTCATACACAATATAAGTATCCAGGTCTCTGTGTTTGTTTTCTTGTCAGGTTGGAATCTAAATTTTAGAAAGTTCGACCTGGAGTTGTTGCATTTGCATTAAAATACAGTACTCTTTTTAAGGGACATACAAGAACAAATATAATCCTCCTAAGGGCGTTATACTCTTTTATACTCTTTTTTTTTGCGAAGTTAGACTTGGGCTTAATCTAACGAAGCCAAAGATCCTTACTTCTTCTTACTTCAATCCACTATCATCCCTGTCTTCTTCTTACGGGTTGGAGTCTCATAAAAAGTCCAAAACAGTACAACCTTCGAAATTCCTGCCATATACAATATTAGGCCTAGAGTGTATATAAATGCATAGAACGTTTTCTAAATTAAATGAGACGATTCAAACATTTCTTAATCCCACACATTGAAATCTGTAGGTCCAGTCTTATGCCACATTTCAGAACAAGTTATTGATTCATACACGCAATTGGAGTCCACTTTACTATTACGATGATGATGATTATTATTATTACTATTACAGAATCGCTTTATTTTAATTAAATAACGCTTGACATGATAAATACCTCATTGGAAATGTCATTAAAGTTACATAGCCCAAACAAGCAGGTGATTTAAGCTTTGCGTTCGTCATCTCGTAACATTGCAGATTCGTTTGTTGCTTATTATGAACGATGTTATTATTTTTTTTATCAACCTATCCTTTATTTGATAACGATCTATAATTTTGATTTCGTCTCAACCATAACGAATTCGACATGGGTTCTCTTTTTATTTATTTTTTTTATTACATTCTACCTGGGTTGGGGGTGGAGATTTGTATTTTGTTCGCGTGACTGAAATCTAAGGAGGAAATGGTTTCGGTTGTTACGAGATGAACAGTAGCTAGAATGTCAAATGAGGTAGAAAAGAGAGAAAAAAAAAAGATTACTGATTGGACACAAATAGTAATTTAAAGAAATTTAAGATTTCCCGTTCCCATCAATTTTGATGGGTCTTTAATTATTTATACATTTGATCAATTGATCTCTAATGAGCTGGGGGGCTCTATTATATTGATATAATGATGCAAATAATGTCTCTTTGTGGTCGGATGTCACTCGTAAAAGGCTTTGTTTTACTCTTTTTTGTGTGATTTTTTTTTTCATATATCGAAATGAAAATTTGACATGTTAATTTATATTTTTCGTTCGAAGTTGTTTTTGTTCGGAAATGCCTCTAGTCGATATTGTATGGATTTGTTCTTCGGAAGTCGCTTCTATGGGAAATTTTATGGGTAGATTTTTTAGAGGAAAAGAGTATAAAATTTATGCATTGGCTTTACTTTTTTTTTGCATATAGAACTTTTTTATGCTCATAGAAGCTAACATTCAAACAGAACAACTTCAAATTTCACTTTCTGTCATGCAAGTATACAAATGACTCACGTCTTCGGAATTTAATTTCGACTTTTTTCCTATATTCCGATGAAAAATTATATTTCTTTAGGATTTAGAAACCTGTTTGTATTAATAGTTGCTAAATGTTCGGATTTCTTAATTTTTTTTTTTTGTTTTTTTTTTAATCAATATTGCCAACTGATAGATCCCAAGATAAGTTTTCAGGTCTTTAGAGCTTGTGCGTGATTCTGATCTAGAGATAAATGAATTGAAAATTCCTTCCTTCATTTCTATGTTACGTAAAAAAAAGAAAGAATTAAAGTACACTTTGGACTGAAATCGTTGACTTTCACTGTGTCGAATGACGGTCGGTTTCTCGCTGTCACCGACGAAATAGATGCCTGCGTGTAACGAGCCTTTGTTCAAATGTTTACCTTTTCCACTGAAATTTTTTCCCCTCTCTTTCTCTCCTGATTACTCTGGAAGAAGAAAGAAAAATAATGAAGGAGTTCCGATTAGGCAGTAGCTGATTTCGAGACAGTTGGAAATTGGATTCTTATTTACGAAAGGCATTTATAGATTTTCGAATTTATGCAATCAAGCCCAGATAGCACGCCATCGATCTTGTAACCATAAGCAACGGGAGAAAGGGGGGGGAAATCACTGGGGAGTTTTGAGTTTTAGTTAGCTTATTTCTTTATATGTATACATATATGCTTGTGTAACTAATTTATATTTCAAAAATTGTACTTTATAAGTTTATAACTTGTTTGAAGTCTGTTTAAAAGTTGAAAGCGTTTGATGAAGCAGCTGAACCGTTAAGAATGTGTTCTCCTAAAATTGATAATAATTAATTGATAACATCTTAAACAAACGAAATTCTGTGCATTAATCGAATATCAACAACTTTGCGCAAATCTATATTGGAGATAATAATAATTTCGCACAAACCCGCAAATTAGCTTGCACACCAAGATCGATAAAGCAATTAAAAATTGATAGACGTCAAATAAGGAAAGCAGAAATCGATAAAAGTGGAGTCGTATTTTTCTAACATCACAATCATATTAAATACTTTTGAACTTAATTTTTAGTTTCCTTAATGTAAATTATTTTTATTAATAATTAATATATCATGTATGAATACATTCACACAGTGGTTGCTGCTCTATAGGGTGTTAAGCAAGTAGGCTAAATTTCCAGTTGCCACATAAAGTCGAATAAAATCAAAACCTTTGAGATATCAGGAAACTGGGTGTATATTCGTAATCAGCATGAAATTCTACTTCAGATTAATATATAATATGTAATGCAACGAGAACGTGGCGACAGATAGATAACACATCGGCAGAGATATATGAATGTGTTGAAAATGCGAATTTTCCTTATAGGCATTTCATGACCTTTTTCCTATGTTTCGCTATATAATGGTGCTCCTCATACAGGTCTTTGGAACTATTTAGAATATATGGATAGGCTTAAAAATTGAATAAATAGAACTAAATATAATTCAGGCTTATTTAGGATTTTGGCTTTTTTATGACTTTTAATAGAAGCTGCAAAGTATAACTTTCATCAGAAATCAAATTATAAGCAAAATGCTGGATAGACCAGAGTATAGTTGCTAGACTACTACAATAAGTCAAAACTTAAATTCTGGGAATTCATATATAAGCTTCTGGTATTATTTAGTAGCTTCAAAGGAATTTATATTTTCTTAAAATTTTTTACTTTAATTATATATTTTATAGCATCTTATATTATAATTTATTTTATTAGAATGAACATAATCGTTAGATTCATGCATAAATAAAATTTTAAATTATTATGAAAAGCAGATCGGTCTCAACAAGCTAAAAGTAGAAATTCAAAAATATTATTCTACAAAAAAAAGTGCTGTATTGCCTGTTGATTATGGGAGCCTGGTTTTCGAGATGTACATATGTGATTAGTATGATTAATTAAAGCTTTTTTTGTTGAATAGTGTTTTCTAAGTTCTTGCTATTTGTTATTCATTGTGCCCACGATTTCCGGTATTACTCTTTCGTGTGATCCAAGCTAAAATCGCTTTGGGGGAAAAAAAATTGTTCATGATAAATTCTGCAGTTCATGCTAATAGGAAAAATGTATGATACTCTATTTTATCCTATAACACTTTCATATAAATGGTTTTTTTTTTACTTGTATATACGTATCATATGAACTCATAAGCTCTATTGAATGAAATCTGAAATCTAATAAATTATAATTGCATAACGTGTCGGAAGTTTTTCATTACGCCGCCAAAATATCACTCAAGGTTAATTTATTATTAATTCCACATATCATAGCGAAGCCATAAAAATAGTATTGTTATTCGAAAAGTGAAAGACGGTTAACCCTGAGATTTTTTTTTATTATAATGTTTAATTCTCTTAAATCGATCCAGGTGCACCTCAGACATTTGAGTTGATTTCGATAACCGCACGAAAGGTTAAAAGCAATGCAGGCTGTTTATAATAATTTTTAATAATATTGAAATTATTTTTTAGAACATGAATCTTTTCATTATTAATTTAAGGATTAGACCGAAGACTTTTTATCACATTTAAAGAGGAATATGCATATATCCAGATTGAAATCACTAAATTTTATTCGTTATAAAAGAATTTACAATGTTGATGTCTTAATCTACTTCGTCTCTTTACGAGCTGAATAATCATTAAATCCTCTTCTTTCTCCTCATTTATACTTTCAAATGAGTTTTTAATTTGTACTGTCTTCAACGAATGAAAAAAATTTACATATGTTAAGATGACAGCTTTTGCTATGAGTACAAGACAATCGATGCTGGCTCAGTATAAATTAAATATATGAGGACCACGAAAATAAAATAATTGTTATTTTGGATTTTTTTAGAGTATGTATAGAATATGATATAAATATTCATTTCATATATGAGGAGAAAATAAAAAATAAAATTTTAATTGCGTATATGGCGTGCGTTGATAGGTTGTCGTAATTGCAAGAGCTTTGTTTTATATGGGGATAAAACCAAATTTATAAAAATTTAAAACTATTTTTTAAAAATTCCTTTTTGATACGAAAATAATTTTTTTCCATATATAGAAAAGCAAATATAATCGTGACTGAGTGAAGTGGCTCTTTAGTAAAATTAAAAAAAAAATAATTTGTTCAATAGGAATTAGCATATTTTCTCTTTCATTATATGTTTAAATTGATATTGAAAAACATTTTTAAATTCATGGAGAAGAATAGAAGCATGCAAACATCACAGTTTCCAGTGTAGGGAGGAGGGAGAATAAAATGCGACATTATCACGAAAGGTTACAAGAGTCAAGATTTTTATAGAAACTTGCTACATAAAATAGAGGTATATACATGGAAGCTAATGTCTACCCTTTAATATTTGCGCAGCGATAATACCTTTTATCTGTCTGATCGGTTTGAATTCATTTGGTTTAGTGCGAACGAAATCAATCAATAATCGTTAATTTAGTTTGTAAATCAATAACTTCAATTAATTTTGTAATTTCGAATAGAAAGCTATTGAGCGTGTGATTACTCCGTCAATATTTCAATGGAATTTGAAAGATAGTTAATTGGCTTCGATTGAAAGTAACGCTTTAATTAACAAATGAAATCAACACATTTAGAGAATTTTGGTTATTGAACAATTCTCTTCCGACGTTATTAAAATAGTAAGTTGAACTTATTTAATTTTTATTATTTTGATTTAGTTAGAGATCAACTTTTCGAAAGGAAAATTTTAAGAGAAATTTGTGCTGTAGGATTATATAGAGAGCTGTCTTTATTTAATGTAAAAAGGAAAAATAAATGTTCGATAAATGTAATTTTAATAAGGAAAAATAATATATTTCTTAAATAAGACATATATGTAAATTATTTTTATGCATTCTTTGTAAACATTTATTAAATTCAGAGACAGCTTTGAAGAGATTGCAGTCGATATTTATACTTTAGCTGAATTAGACACAGGGAAAAATTAGATTTTTTTAACTCTATGGGAAAAATTATAAGGATTAATACATGATCAAGCATTTCCAGTTTTTAATTAAATGCTTAGTTAAAATCAATACAATCTCATTAAAAAAAACCTGAATTGAGATTACGTAATGATCAAAATTTAATATTGATCTTTGCTCTGTTTGATCACTAACGCGTAAAGCACCTATATCTATGTAACTTGAAACACTTAAAATATTATGATAAGTTATAATATTTTAGCTTGGAATATATCATGCAAATTAGTACACATTTCTATACCATATATGTCAAAAATTACGTTACAGTACAATTCGCTGAACTTTTCTGGAAGGTCTTCTTAAATTGTATGATTTGGTAGGATTGGCTGTTAACACCCCTAGGAATTTGATTCTATATAAGTTGAGCTTGTTATTTTGGCTTTGGGCTTTTGGAAGCTTTATACATATGCAAATGCTTTAGCAGAAATTGTTTGAGAAAAAGTTATATCTCAAATTGCATCTATTAAATGTTTCTTGTTTGATGTAAAACGTGAACAGTTTTGTTAAATTTGTTCGTTAAGCAGTCAAATGTGGAAAGCATCTTCATTTCTGAAAAACTATCATTAAGATTTTTATGGAGAGTTATTATTAGTATCATCAGATTCGTGATAGAAACTATCGTGTAAAAATCTGACATTACAATATGTATGCGTATATTGTGTATTGACTTTCATGAGTGTATTAGCGTCGATTTAACTTTTAACAAAAACGTTTACCGTACAAGACTCTTGCCGAGCTTTTATTTCCTAATCGATTTCTTGTTTTGATGGTTAACTTTTCTGGAAAAATTAGCGGAATAATATGCTCTAACATAGCAAAGACCGAATAAGGTACCCCAATGTGCTAAATTATGTATGTCCTGTATAACGTTTTTCAGTTGTCCGTCTTTCTTTATTCCATGGATAATCGGGAATTGAATGTACTAATTGCCTTTTTTTCATTGCCGGACTTCTGAACAATTTTATAGTAATTGAACTTTCACCAGTAGAAGATGGTTACCAAATCGACAACCCAACGAGCAAACAGCGTCATGCTTCCATATCTCTATAGGTCATACTTTAGGACAGATTATTGTTTTATTACCAAACTTAGATTCATGATTAGGAGATAAATCTGTTCCAAAAATACCATGTTATTAAGTCTTTTGAATCGATGTTTCCATAAGCAATCTCCTTGTACATTGCTAACCTTTCTGGAAGCTTTGGTAATAGAAAAGTCACCAAATCAACGCCCTCTCCTGTCAATTTATCAACTTACGTGAATTTATTTTGAAGTCCTAAATTCTTTATTAAATCAAAACCAATCTGTTCAGTAGGACAATTTATTAATGCGCCGCTTTCTTCAATTCCGTTTCCATGAAGTTTTGCAAACTTGGCATTGCTTCCATAGATTCCATTTCACTTCATAACAAATGCAAATATTTATAAGGAATAATTGTTTCAAGTTTAAAATGAGGTCGTAGGGTGGTAAAGCTATTTCCTAGTATTTAGTTCACCATTTATGTACCCATTGAACAATGGTTAAACAAAAGTAATTATTTTGTCAAGTACAAACAGATAGATTTTCTTTGTCCTTCCCAGAAACGTGTTTCTGTTTTGCAGAGCAATTTGTATCAACATTCTATTATCCTTAAACTATGTGGTAATAAAATATTAATACTAGTCTAGCTTTATAATACCTAAAAAGTATAATTATTTGAATAAACTCGTTCTTATTAATAAAATATGTTAGCATATTTTTTTGTCTTTTCGTGGTGTTTACGACATTGCCTGCTTTCGATTTCGTGAAACCTTTCCATTAGCTCACATCATTTCGAGTCAATACGTTGTGGCTATTTGCACTTAGTATTTCACAATGGCTTTTTTTTTTCTCTACCTATTTGGGTAAACGATACCACAATAGCCATCTAACTTTCCAATAGATTTTCTCGGCAACAACATCCTTTTGCTAGTCAAACAGATTGTCACGTCGACCGAAATGTCAGACACAATCATATCATTATGCGGGAGAAACTTATAAAAAATTCATCGCCCGATCGAAACCTTTTGGTGCCTTGGTCTATGGTTTTATTCCTTATGGGTTTGCCCAATTCGGTTTCTTTCGCTCTTTGAACAGAAAGTGAGGTGTAAAACTCACACCCTTTTTAATAATTTTTAAAAAGAAGTTAGAAGAAGTTTCTAGTTCGTTAACTTATTCAATTTAAATTTGTTTAGATAATGCAGTAGGCGGAATTGCGACATATCGATCTACAAAAGTTAATAATTAATTTTTTGTCATTGTTAAACATGTTTGTAAAAATGTTCAACTTCACCAAAACAACGTCAACACACTCCAGTTGTTTATACGCCTTGACAATCTTCAGCGGAAAAGAGAAAAATAGTGTTAAATTTAAAAAATAATATTCTGTAAACAGGCCTACATATTTAGTTCTCTGTCACTGTATATACCTATGAAAACATCAGCTCATGATCGTTTTCTCTTTAGGATTAAAAACTATGGTAGGTTTGCGTGTAGCGTTTAATTAACTTTGGACTCGCCTTGCACGAAGTTGAGTCATAGAAGAAATTACACGAAACACGGAGAAAAAGTATACATATCTATCCCCCATGATGACTTTTTCCATCTCCCCCCTTCATCAATGTTCCTTTTAGTTCTTTATACCCCCCTCAATCCCACCCACTCACATAATTAACTTCTGAAATAAGATGCAAGACATTTCCTACAGCTTACTACGCTATACGCGTCCACTTTATCACTCGTTAATCTCATAAATTTTCTTAATAGTTTGTAATTAAATGTAATGAAGTACATTAAAAAAAGACTTTGGGATTAGTTTGTTGAAGATTTTTTTTTTTTTCCTGAGAAGATAATTTTCATTTCATGATTGTTGTCGTTACCCATATGGCTGTGATGCAATTAAGAGATTTGCAAGTTTAAATAATTAAGTGTTCTTGAAACTTGTTTATTGGAGTTTAGGTTTCCATTTTGTTTCTGAATGTAATTTGAGCTTCGGTTTGATTAAATTAACCTGTTTTACATACGGGCGCCTTAATGACGCGATCCGTTAATCCTTTCAATCCGTCTAATACCATAAACGGCAGATGGGATTCTGTGAATATTTGGTGAAGGAAAAGTAAAGTTTTCAATCAATTTTTTTTTCCTTTTGTAATATATTATTCATAATTTAGTCTGTGTTTGGATTTTAATTCGAATAAAGGGATCTAATATTCATGCAAGGTTTACGTATTTTAGCCGAAACACTTAAACTAGGCTCACAGCTAAAATTGTAATAAACTAATCAGATAAACTTGTTAGGTTATAGGAAAGGCCGGTAGGCTAACTATTATTAGATGATATTAGACTGATCGATAATATATACATATGAAAAACATAACGGCAAATTAGCCTATTTATGAAAAATAACGGAAAATTATGAACACAGTCCATAAACATATCACAGAGTTTTCATGTGTTTTCTGCTGATAAAGGTTAGTAGAATTAAATGCAGGGCCCATGTAACTATATTCTTTTCCCTTACGCGTTTCGATGCTTAGATCATCATCAGAAGTTTTTATATAATGGAATTGGATATAATTTTTAAAATGGCAATGAAGGTAAAACGATAACGTAATACTGTATATGTGAAATTTTTATGTTGTTGGAATTTTGGTTTCTTGTAGATTGTTGCTTATGGTGGATTTTGATTGTATATTTGTAGTTCATTCATTAAGGTATGTCATGTTTAATTTGAGAAATCATTATTTTATTTTTGTTCAACATTCTCTATAAGCAACAATGTACAACACATACAAAATTTCCAACAATACAGAGTTTCCGAAAAGAATGACAACAGTTTGTGATTTTATAACTTTTTATTTGATTTGACTAGGGATTTCTTTTTTTTATTATAACCATAATCATAACCCGTCTATGATTATGTTATAACTAAAGACAGTATCAAATTTATGCTGGCATTAACATAAATTTTAAATGTTTAAATGAACTCATTCTATTCTGTTGAAATAGAATTTTTATCCACGTTCTATCTATCGAAATCTTAGTGGCATCCAATAAAAAATTATAAAATCACGAAATGTTCTCAATCATTTTCGGACACCATGTATAAAAATATCATATACTACGAGTGAACCCACCCGATTGTATACTCGGACATTGTTAGATTTTTTTCTTTGTTGTGACATAGCACGGCCTCCTAGAATTTACCAGTCCTGAACATGACGTCAATAATGTATTGTTGAAGCACTAAGATTGTAACGTTGAACTAACTTCTGTAATAGCACCACTCGAGGCCAATGAGAAACAGGCCAGGGCCAACACCACCTCTACTCAAAGCCTGAGCGCGAAAACGTAATACATTGTTACATCAACTCGGTAGGGTATTGTTAATCATATTTCTACCAATAATAAGCCCGAAATTGTCCTTACCGTAGGTGATGTAACAATGGATGATTTTTCCGTGACAGGCTTTCTCTCTAGGTTTTATTGCCAGGGCACTCAAAAGTCACATGATCATCGGGGTCCGGCCAACAATTCATCTTTCATTGTCTCCATCTTGGATTTTAACAATTAGTATTTTTTCGTTTGTTGGAAACAATGAAGGATGGATTGTTACCCGGACCCCGATGATCATGTGACTTTTGAGTGCCCTGGCCTGTCTCTCGTTGGTCTCGAGCACCACCAGTTTGACGTAACAATGTTTTATCTTTGCCATGTTCAGGCCTGGTAATTTTTAGAAGGCCGTGAGCATAGTCCACCGTCGCTGATTTTATATATACATGTACGTATGACATACTGTTATCTGTCATTTTACCTTCATTGTCATTTTCAAATTTATCTTCAATTCCATTATATAAAATCCTCTGGTGATGATCTAAATATCAAAACGCGTAAGACAAAAAATATACGTTTCTGTTATATGGAACATGCATTTATTTCAATGTTAGAGTGTTCAGGGCGATTATCATTTTTGCAAAGGCTATCAACAATATTTAAATATTTTTTGCAGTAAAATAATCTCTTGGTATTAATACCAAATGATTAATAACAATTGTACGTTTATGAATACAGTATGCTCAGCTGTAATGTACATCTCGAAATAGCATTGTTATTATTAGAGGTGTTTTGGAGATGGGTCGATCATGATAAGGGCTTCTTTCAAGCAACTCTGGAAAACTGAATTATAAATTTATAATTATTATATATAAAGGAACTATTGGAACTGTTTGAAATAATCGCTCTCGATTTTCCACAATAATTGTCAGACGAGCCATTTCACAGCATATTCTGATGACAATGTCTCTCTGCTAAAATGATTAACAGTTAAGTTCGCGGAATTGTTTAGTTGAGCTGAAAGTGACTCGAGGATGATAGGAATCGATTTGTAATAACAGTGTTCTCTGGTTGTCGATTGGATATGTTTAGAACCAAAATTATTTTAGGGTGAAGCTAAAGGACTTCATATTAAAAATTCATTATTTTACAATATATACCCTTATAATAGTTTAAATTAGAATAATTTACAGTATAGTTATACATATATCCAAAGAGGAATGAAAATTCAGTTTTTTGTGATGGATTTGCATATGGAAATGAATGTTTAGTAGAAATTTAAAATATTTTTTAAAATATTTTTCCTGTTTTTATCACTTAAGCCTAATTTTTTTCTTCACATAAATTGATTCATATAGAGTGCTTCCGAGAACTTTAATTCACTCTATATAAACTTTAATCCATTCAGAAATTTTATTACAAAATATGCTTCTCTCAGATATTAGCTTTTATTATAATTTTAAATCCAAATTTTATTAGATGTCTTATTATTCAACATTAGTGTAACTTATTTCATTAGAATACTGGATTCAACATTTTTTTTCTTCCTCTAAAGCGTGTCTTGTTCAGAATTCCAAGAAGCGTCTCCCTTAATTAGCTTGTGGGTTGTGGGGAGATAAACTATCCAACTACCCCCACCCCCCCTTGACTTTATTTTTTTTTTATCATTGAGTATTTTTTATTAAGCATCAAAGATAATTTATCAGTTAAAACACGAGGAATTCCATTAAGGTGAGGGACAGTTGTGCAGGGGGTAAATGCAGGCAAACGCTTTTGCCTTTCGCGGTTATTGATTGGTTGTTTCAGGCATTACTGGAGGGGGGGGGGTATGAAAAAGACAACTCCCATCCCCCCCTTTCCACTCTTCTACCCTCTGCTCTTTTTTACTGGTCTAAATTTCTTTTTTCCTGTGTGTTTTCACCCCTCTTCTATGCTTCAGAGTTTCGAAATCGGCGAGTCTTGAATATAAGAGCGCTGGGGTTAGTACTGAGAAAGATCTTGGTCATTATTTTGAAGAATGTGTTTCTAGCGATAGTTTTCAGTATAAAGTAGTTATGAGTTTCGCTTTTTTAAATAGCATTTCGATGGAGTTTCTAGTAATGCAACAACTTTGATTGTAACATATGCGCTTGAAAAGGATACAAGTGTATAATAGAACTTTTTATTTAACATTGTAGAATTTTAAAATCAACTTCAAAGTTGCATTAATATAATATATAGTAGAGTCCAATCGATTAGGGTTAAAAAATTTCATTAATTTTTTTTCCAACTGTAAATAGATAAATTGGCAGCTGATTAGATATTGATCTAAAATCACATATTAACAAGGGTAATTGTAATCCATGTAGATTTAATTGTCGAAACTTAGACCACTGTCATAATCACTGGTGCAACATACCCAGAAATTTGGAAAGAGCCTTCATGATTTATAGTACCAATATCTTTATGATTTGTGGAAAATAAATTCGAGATAAGAAAGTTTAAGAATGTTAGACTGTGAATCTAAAGTGGAATATTTTCTCTGGTTCTTCAGTTTTTGGAATATTAAATTTATTCTTTAATATGGAAAAACGATTTTTAAAATCTTTTTGCAGGCATACATCGATAGCTCTCAAAAATGAATAAAAAATAGCAGCATTTTGCATTTCTGTTTCCAACTTTGTAAGTTACACACACATACGGTTAAAATTCGAATTTATAGTTGTGTCTGGATATTTTCGTGCACTTAGCTCAACACTCTCATCAAAAAGAATCTAGTTCTCTTTAACGAAAGAACAGCACTAAAAGCGAAGTCAGTTCCTCATTTAGATTACATTCTGCGGAAGAAGCTTATTATTTCTTAATGGGAAAAAATTAGCCTACCATTTATATGTTCAAAATCGGTTTATGCGTGTATATTCTGTAGAATTTGGTGTTACTGTGACTGCGTACAGCGCTATTTCAGCAAACGATTAGCTCTCCTATTCTCGTAACCAATTTGTTGCATTTAAGTTATATTTTGAGAAGCTGAAGGACCTTCTTAATTTAGAAGAATCGAACGCTGTAAATTAAAAATTAATTTGTATTGAAAATCTTGAGGGATATTTGAGCAATCTGTTCATTATGAATAACAGTCGCTAAATAGTAAACGCTCAAATGTCAGTAGAGAACTCTGGTGATCTTTTCTTGTACTTTTTGAAGCATTGCTGGTTTGTTTTTTCTGGAGATGAATAGATTCACACGATTGTATATAAACGGTTTAAGATAATTCTGTACTCTTTAACATGGGTCTACTTTATAGATCATTGGTAAATAAGATGCTATATAGAGCGTATCAATGTAAGTAGGCAGTAGATAATCCGGTGTAAACTTTTCTCTTTAATAATGAAATACAGGGTATATAAAAAATGCGTTTATAAATTTTGTGGGCGAGTTCCTCACACAAAAATGAGAAACTAGTCCATGTATACCCGAAAATCCTTAGCTTTTGAGATATTAATGAATATGTACGTTCAGAATGCCTTTTCCGCGTGCTTCTGTGCAGGCATAAAGTGTTCATAATCCATGACTGTGCCGAATGGTTTTGCAGACTGGATATCACATCTGCCTGCCATGGTTAAACGAAACATCTTTCGGTTAACTCACTGCTACACAAGTAAAACAAAGAAGATAGACTAACACAAATGTACACAAATGACAAATGTTAGCAAGTAACAAATAAAACGAGTAATGACACGCCATTCTTGTCTATGGAAAGCGAATTCAGTCAATTAGAGCCTTTTATAAATCACGTGACAATCCCCAAAATGGATGCTAAAAATATTTAAGTACAGAATAAATTTTTAAGTATTACAGTTTTTATGTTCTGAATTAATAAAAATGGTGATGTTAAAAATATTAAATTTCCTAACTTTCTTCATTGATATATATCACGTTTTCCAAGTTCTTAGTTTTAATAAAAATGTACGACAGCCAAAACAGTGGCCATTAGGATAATAACAAAGGAAAAACTATTTCACATATATGAATTTAATAAAATAAATACTCCTATATACACTTCGGAGCTCTTTGTCTCCTTCATCAGTGAGAAACAACCTAACCTAACCTCAGTTATTAAGGAGACAGGCAGCTCCGTAATGTACATATGAGTTTTTATTTTAAAAAATTCCTTTATGTGGTTTAGTGGTTCTTTCCTTCCTTTGTTGTTTTTCTTATTTTTAATTGAAAATACATTTTTAAAATAAATTATAATTTTTTTTAGCAGAAATGCACAAATTTAAAACTTTATAATAGCTATTGCTTTCTAAAAATCAAAAATGACAGGCTAAACATTCGTATGGAATTACTGAATTATGTAACTGAGCAAAATGATGTTCAAAAAAGAGCAGTTTGTCTTATGGGAGTTTCTGAAGAAACCCCATCTCGCACCTAAACAAGTTATTTCTTTTTAACAATTTCTATTTGGTATTGAATTTCTGTAAATCTTTAAAAACCGAATTTTACCCCTCGTAATTAAAAAAAAAAAATCTATTAGATTTGCTGTTTTCCCCATAGGTTAACATTAAAAATGGCTGCCTTGTACCCCCAAAAAATGGCTGCCTTGTTTGTCATTATTCGTTTTACTTATAGGGACTCTCGTCTCCAAAGCAACATAGGGACTCTCGTCTCCATCTTGTTTGTTACAAATTTCCGTTGATGGACTGTGCCTTAAACGACGTTGAAAGTAAACTTTCATTAATACTTCAATATCTAAATGTTATTGGACATATGTTTATATGGACTATTTTCTTGTTTGGTGTGAGGAACCTGCCTCAAACTTTGTAAGCGTATTTTTGATACAAAAGTATATGAATACTGAAGATACAGACAGGATTAAGTGTACAAATCCAACCCTAAATCTGGATTATATTGCATTTGTAGTAGAATTCAATATGTAGAATTTGGTGAATTCCCTTAAGGATTCTGTTTCTGGACTATTTCTCTGAAAAACATAAAATACACTCTTTTAGTTTATCGATTTTGTTTTATGGATTCCTTACAGATTTTTTTCAATGAAGTCTTCAAGTGAATTGAATTTTAATTGCTAAACTAATAACGACATTTCAATAAGCTAAACGACGCTGTTTCACGCTTGCTCTTTTGCTCCATTACCTCAGTTCGACTGGAAATGGAAAACTTTGGATGAGAGGAGGGGAGAATGAGATCTCTGATTCAACGTCCTGTCTCTCTCTTCTGGTAATTGAATATAAGGGAGGTATATTTTCTGATCGACGACAAGGGGAAGAATGAAAAAGCGAGGGAGAGAAGAGAAAATCCGCTCCGTTGATGATGGATCCGTCTGAAAAAGGCGGCATAAAGAGAAACGGCGACCCATGTTTTTTCGCGTGAAATTGAGTTAAACTGTGCAAATATCTAGCTAAATTAGATAAATGGTAAACGGCTTTTGATTTTATTGTTGTAACTCAATGCGAATAATTTTAGCGCCCACCCAAATGAATGGTGTCTAAAGAAATAAAGGAGGGACTCTACTACGTCTCGTTTTGTTCCTACTATCTTTTTTATTTCTATTAAATATTTCTTTTTTTTGTCTAGCTGTTCTTTTTATCTTCTATCGCTTTTAACCTCCCTTCTCCTCTAATATGATTTCCGAACAAAACTTCCAGTAAGCTCGAACTATCATTTAAAACTAAACGGATAAAGAAGATATTCTTTCTTCTTTCTTTCTGTCTTCCAATGTCTCTCTCTTTCTTTTCCTGAATGTTTTAACGCCTTTTTCGAAATGGAATGATGGTTTGAATCCCGCCGACCCTTTAGTGGTGGATCGGGTTCCTCGATTCGAGCCAGAAAGCCAGAATTCCCGACTGGCTTCTAAAACGCTCTCGGATTCACAGTCAAAGATTTCGCCATCAGACTGTTCGAGCGGGGAAATTTCTCTCTCTTTCCTTCCCCCCGATTATTAGAATTTTTATTATTTTCCCCCCTCCTCCTCCCGTCCTTTTGAGATCTTCAAACATTCTCTTTTTTCCAAGGCTGCGGAGGAGAATGAATATTCCTTTCATTCCCTTTCCCGACTCCTTGCGGAATCCTATTCAATGGCAGCTGGCTCAACTAATTTGATTACTGAGAAACAATTGACGAATCTACACACTAAAGGAAAAGGAATAACACAAACCAAACCCTACTTTGACTCTGAAATTAATAAGAAGGCAAAATAGTAATTAGAAAAGCAAACCATTTTATAGGGAACTTGACAATGTGCGAAATATTAATGAAGTACGAGATTTTGTCCTTAAACGATGACATTGTCATTATGTTTGTCATTTATTATGAGAATAATTGAAATTTAGAAAAATTGATGCCGACATAATAATTATTGTTATTGGAATCTTATATGTTTAATAAATCCCCTAATTGAAAAATGGTGTAGCAGATACAGGGTGTAAATTTTAAGTTGACAAAGCAGAATAACTCGAAAAATAAGCTTCACACGAAAAAATGCGTATAATCCAAAGTTGATTATTTTCGAGGGGGCATCTGCTGGTGCTAAAATTAGCCCACCCCCCCCCGGCCCCTGGGGGTGGGGCGGGGGGCAACTTTAAAATTTCAAATGGGAACCCCTATTTTTTATTGCAGATTCAGGTCCTACATAAAAAACTACGTACATTTTGTCTGAAACATTTTTTTTTATTTTTGGTAGATGGCGCTGTAATTCAAGAAAATCCATTTTCTCATTTTTGCGTGGAAATGGTTACGGAGAAATAAAAAATACTTATTTACTTCGTAAATTTTGCCGCAAAGTTATTATTTTATTATTTTTTGCCGCGGATTAGGATAATTTTGTTTTGTTTCGTGGTCATGAGGCCACACAACTTTATAATTATCAAACAAATCAACTGATTAGCTAACTAACTAACCGAACATCCTACGTACTAACGAGTGAACTCATTAACTAACAGAGTAAAAAAGTAAAAGACTGTGTAAAGATGAAGTTATTCCCGTTTAAGATTTGGTGGTCCTTAAAAGGACCGATTGTTTTCGTTTTATTTTTTCTTATTTGCAAATACTTGCAAGTAAATGAATTTCGGGGTGCTTGTATTTCCAGTGAGTCCCCTCGCCTCTCACTTTCGGCCTGCTTGTTGTCCTTAAATCCCTTGCATCTCGCCGTTTTATGAAATTAAATGTTCAAATTGATGACCTCCAACTTCGATGCATTTATTGACTCGTTTTGTAAATTCCTGAACACATCTTGATAACATGTCTGGTGTAATTGCAGCGCAAGCATCTCTTATTCTTTGAATCATGTTTTCGCGAGTGGTTGGCGTTTCCTTATAAACGATATCTTTGAGGTAACCCCATAAGAAAAAATCTGGCGATGTAAGGTCAGGCGATCTGGCTGGCCAATTCACAGGACCTTCCCTGCCGATCCAGCGACCATGGTAAAGTCGATGTAGTACTTCGCGCGCTACTAATGAATAATGCGCTGGACAACCATCATGTTGAAACCACATGTGTTGTCGAAGTTCAATACTCAGGTCTTCAAGTAGATCTGGTAGTTCATTTTCAAGTAGGTTACGATATTTGTTGCCATTCAAATTACCGTCTATAAAATATGGACCGATAAGTTTATCGCCAATTATCCCACACCAAACATTAATTGACCAAGGTCGCTGATGGTTGACTTCTCGAATCCAGTGTGGGTTCTGTTCACTCCAGTAATGCATGTTATGTCGATTAACTTCCCCGTGGTTTGTGAATGTTGACTCATCGGAGAAAAGAACTCGTGCAAAAAAATGTTGGTTTGTTTGCATCTGCTGAAGTGCCCAGTGACAAAACGTTAGACGGTTTTGGTGGTCATTGCCATGTAGTTCCTGATGCATAGATACATGATATGGATGAAATTTGTGGAGCTTCAGCATTTTCCAAACACTCATATGTGAAATTCCTGATTGCCTTGATATTTCTCTTGTGCTCGCATGTGGATTATGAGCCACAGCAGCTAGGACTGACACTTGATTGTTTTCTCCACAAACAGTAGCTGCACGGGTTCTTTTTTTCTGGTTCACACTACCTTCCGCAGTAAATTGTTTAATAACTCGAACAAAAGAAGACCGTGATCGCGTTTGGCCAGGAAAACGCTGAGCATAAAGCGCGACTGCATTATCAAAATTTCTCCCACTTTCTCCATAAATGTACACCATCTCAATTTTTTCTTCCACAGAAAGATAATTCATAATGTAAATTCAAAAGCAATACGGCGTTGTACACTCACAAAAACAGTTGAAAAATTACAATCTTTTCTTCTAAAGATCAGAATTTAAAATGTAAACATTCTGAAAAAAATGCCAATGTTTACGTTATTTGTTTGTTGACGAAATGTCTTCAAATTACATTGTAGTTAAAACAATGTAGGAATCGAAATGAATAATAAATTAGTTATTTCCACGCAAAAATGAGAAAATGGATTTTCTTGAATTACAGCGCCATCTACCAAAAATAAAAAAAATGTTTCAGACAAAATGTACGTAGTTTTTTATGTAGGACCTGAATCTGCAATAAAAAATAGGGGTTCCCATTTGAAATTTTAAAGTTGCCCCCCGCCCCACCCCCAGGGGCCGGGGGGGGTGGGCTAATTTTAGCACCAGCAGATGCCCCCTCGAAAATAATCAACTTTGGATTCTACGCATTTTTTCGTGTGAAGCTTATTTTTCGAGTTATTCTGCTTTGTCAACTTAAAATTTACACCCTGTATAAGGGAACGCTATTTGAAATATTATAACTTTTTTAATGCATTTAGTTAGGAATTTTAGTTTTTTTAGTTTATGGTCAACCACCATCTAAGTTAATGCAACTTTGTAGGCGAAGGGTGACTTTTTCGCAAGAGTTATGCTTTTAAGAATTCTACTTGAATATTATTGAGTTCTTTTTCAATGACCTGATGTTCTCAGTTGTCGATAGAGTTTCCTTGTATTTTATTTTTTATGTAGACCTACAAAAAATCTGGAAATAAGAGATCAGGAGATTGCCCGGGTCATTCAATTGTTCCTCGACCTCTGATCTATCTTTATGTAAAGGCTTGTTAAGAAACTGACGTAGGTCTAGATACTTTTGTACCTCACAACAACTTACGACATCATATTACAATGCCAGAAGGAAACATTGTTACAAAATAAGTTACATTATAATTATTACAAGATTTTCACTATTTTTAACCCTGTAACAACTAATTTGATCTATTCCAAATTTTAGGGTTATCGTGTCCACAATATTGGATCCATTTTAAATACGTCTAGTTTATGTGAAATTATTAAGAGGTTAATGGTAAACATTGTTTATTAATATTATTTTTGATTATTCCTCTTTAAATTGAAGGGCTCGGGGCAATAAGGACCTAACCCACGGGAAGAATTTTTTGAGAAAAGTGATAAATAATTTTTAAAAAATCTATAAATCTGTATGGTTGATGTCTTGCTTGACTGTGATACTGTACAGTTTGCTTGTGCAGCTGTTACTGAAACATACTGTAAATGGATTTCACAAGCAGTAATTATTACATTTAGTAAGAACTTCTTCCTGTGGGTTACATCCTTATTGCCCCGAGCCCTTCAAATGTAAATATAAATAAATAAATGAATATAAAGTAGGAATAGTACAAGAGAGTTGCCAGTTTTTACGAAGCTTCCTGTTATTGATTATATTTTATAAACTTGTTGTTATTCCTTATGTTGGTTGGATCACAGGTATTAAGTCCTCGTGGGCTAGTTCCTTTCAGTGATGTCCCTAAGCTTGATGTTGTTGATTGGTAGACTACTTTTAATGGGTGAATCACAAATAGATAAAATATCTTTCATAGATATTGTGCTAATTCTTCATCAGAGTTGGTATTGGTTTAATAAAATGAATTGTATTAAAAATAATATGAATAATAAACATTTTCGATCTCTTTATTTCTGGTTATCTTCATGATTTAAGTTATAAAGAGACAACAATAAAAAACCTACAACGATTTTTCTTTCAATTTTTGATTTGGACTTCAGATTCGGATAGAGCATCAAAAAGTAAATAAAAGTTATAATGGACACATTTGTTCTATCTATTCGAGAACAAGGCCAAAGTGATGGTTAAAGTAAAACATTATAGTGCTCTAAGAACCACCAAATTGCTAACTGTAACCACCATGTTCCCGAATGGATAGTACAAGTGTGCCTATTATTTCTTTTACTTACTTTTTGATGCTCTATCAGAATCTGAAGTCAAAATCAAAAAAAATCGATAAAAATTGGAAGCAGTACGACCGACTTCGCAAATGCTGTAATGATGTTTTTAAACATCGTTGAATGTGTAATTTCACAAAACTTGATAACTTAAATCATTAAGATGACTGCAGAAGTAAGAGATCGAAAACTAGTATTATTCATTTATGTTTTGTATACTTTATTTTATTAAACCAATACCAACTTTGATGAAAAAATAACACAATATCCATGAAAGATATTTTATCCACTTGTCATTGACCAATTAAAATTGTCTATCAATCAGCTCAGGAACATCAGTGAAAAGAACTATCCCACGAGGGCTTTTAATACCTGTGATCCAACCAAAATAAGGAATAGAAACTGGTAACTCTGATTTACTGTTCCCATTTTATATACTAAAATATTTAATTTATTTATTATTTGCAATTTAAAGAGAAATAACTAAAAATAATATTAATAAACAAGGTCTAAGCTTGCATAATGATTTGCATCTAATTTGTCGAAATTAATTTTTGAATCAGTCATTACTGTATTTAGTAATTTGAAGATTAATTATACAGGATCGGTCAAAAAGAAGTTGTCACTTACATAAGATCGATGTGTTTTTATTAATTAGTCAGTAAATCATATTACAAGCATTATATAACAAAATTGCAAATAAAATTAATGTACTCCTTAGGTCTCAATGCTGATTTGCATTCCGGAGACCATATAATACATAGCACGTCGAAAATTTCAATAGGTAATACGTGCCCCTTAATGTCATCGAAATCCGTGAGGCTTCTCGCCTATTCGAGAATTTATATTTAAATATTCAAGATTGTGCTTCCCATGTAAGTGGTAAAATCTTTTTTGACAAATCACCAGGATCTTGATTGCAACAGTAAGCTTATTACAAGTTAGATTTGTAACGTATCTGTTGGAATCCAGCATCTTTTTGGCATCATTGATTTATAAAGAAAAGCAATAAATGAGCTATACACGTTGAAATCATGTAATTTGCAAATTCTGCATATTTAAGGTACATGTCAAATAATTATATACTGAGAGACTGTCTAGGTTTATTGCCTTTTAAAATGGAATTCTTTGCGTTTTTTTGATACTAGGAAGTAAAGCTCCACTAGACCGAAGAAAAAAAAAACATTTTCTTCCTCCCCAAGAGGTGTCTAGCACAATACTGTTTTCTAATTTGCGTATCCAAGAGCGAGAATTGACGACATAATAAACGAATTAGAGAGAAAAGAGCCAAAAACAGAAAATTAGCTTTTGCACGGTGGGCCGATCGAGGGAAGCTCTGGCTCCATTTTTATTTTTTTCCCCAATTTTTTCCTTCTCTCGGAGTGTGACGTTAAATCGACCCGAGAAACTGACGTTGGCAGCATTAGAGCTTCTTTTCATTTCATGCTTGGCGGCCTGTGCACAGAAGGGCTCCGCAAACATGGCCGCCCGAGCGACAATGCTGGATCATGCGCAGTCGTGGACGACGACAATGGCCCCTTTTTTCGAGGCAGAAGCGCTCTGGAACTTTGGTTGTGCTCTGAAGAATGGATGGGCAACTCTTCGAAGGGGGATTTGGTCGCTCAGCTGCCGCATGATAATCAGCTGTCCGTCAACTCGATGGGTCCGTCCTCCTATAGAAGGGGCCAAAAGAGGAGTGAGTAGGGGTGTCCGTCAGCGACCCCTCGTGAGCAGCAGCTGTGATAATTAAGAGCTCGACTCTCGTCTTCCCTCGATTGGTGGCCAGCGGAACAATGCCTCCACCGACCGATTTCTCCTCCTTCCTCAGAACGATATGTTCATCTAGTGAACAGAAATAGAAATTAATGATGATGCTTGATATTATAGAAGTAACAACCGTTCGCTTGACCCCACTGAGATGCTAATATGTATTTCAATGGGTTGCGATTAATTTTTTTTCTTTTATTAAATTTTCACGGTTAGGCCATTAACTTAAGTCACAATTTGTTTTTTTCCTTGAAGTTTCATATGCGTTCTTATCATTTATGGCCTGATTGCTGCAGCCGCAAAACTTGGTCATTCAATCATAAATAAGCTAATGACATGAACAAAAATAATTAAATAAAATTAGTGTCAGAACTCTATGAAGCTTTTAAGTATTTTGCAAAACTTTATCTAAAGTTTCCGTGAATACCGCTGTTCTCTTCTTATGAAAACAGTTTTATTTTTTTAATTATAACATTTATATACACAAGATAACATTTAAATTAATTATATTATTCATTGTAGGAAGAAAAGAAATTGTAAAATTAGAATTGTCTCCGTTCTATCCTCTTCTGTGTAAAAATTATTTTTTTCTGTTTTTCTGATATGTTGATTACTTACATGAAACTTGATAAAATTTCTTAACAAAAACTGTTGATTTTTTAAATTAACTGAGCAAATATTTCGAACTATTATGACAATATCTAAATGGATATCTTATCAGAATCTCTTGCACTGTATCAATAAACCCTTTATAGTATGTACAATTTTTCTAAACCGTTCTCTTAATGATAGATATTCAAATTTTCAGTTGTCATTGTATATAAATGAGATGGGGGGGGGGAGTTATAGGAGCTATCCGAAGAATATAGCGAATAGGAAAGGGTATCATCCATTAGCCTTATTTAACTATAACTCTTTAATTAAAATCCAAATTTCATTTTTATTCGAGAGAATTGACTCAGGTAAGATATTTCATAGTCTTTTCAGACGAGAATGCTTAGCGAAGTTGTATATTCATTAGAGAAAAATTGATACCAGTGCTAAGAGACAATTTTTGAAAGATATTCATGTTTAAAAAGACGTGTTTATTCGAAATTCAAATGTATCTCTGCATAGTAGCTATTAACTTATTTGAATGAATCTGTGCCCTGTGTTTTTGTTTAAGTCTGCACTTAGTTTATTGTTTTTATTATTTAGATCGAACCTTTTACAATATATAAGTATTAATAGCTACTAAACGTATATATGGATCCTGTACAGTATCGGAACTCCTGTCTAGATTTAACACGAGCTTGTTGAATGTAAAGGACTGGGACTAGTTTATTCTTTTAATAATAAAATAATTTTGTTGGGAAATGCAGTCGTTGTATTACTGTATGATAAATAATAATAATAAATGGTAACCATATATAATTTCAATGTCAAAATATATATCAATTCAATATTCCATTTTTCTGATATGCTATGAAATGGTCTTAAATCTGATATTGGAGAATGGTAATCTAGCTTCTGTCCATTCAGTTCAAATCGATGTTTGTCGTGTTAATTTTTTTTCTCGCTTTTACTGAAAACATAAAAGACAAGAAGTTTCAGTGTGTTAAATGAACAATTATAAGGAAATTTCCGCATTTGTTTTGCTTTGTCTTTCTAGTAAGTTTAAGTTATACACTCGAACTTTTTTAATCTGGAATCGTGGGGTTCTTGAGATTTTCGGTTCTAGACAAATCACCCTCTTATAAGATTATTTTAAATACGGGATGAAAATAAAGGAAATGTTTTGACCTGCTTAGATTCACTCAATTTGGGGCTTGCTAAATTGCAATAGAGGGTAATTGTCCAGGGAAGTTACATCAACCGCCATACGCAGTGGTAAAACGGTGCTTAATTTCCTATGTTTTATATTCATTTCATTACTGACTACCTTAGGTTATATTTTTCATAGGGGGGGGGGGTCTGTGGGCAGATCTCTCCTCCAGTTAATAGAGAAATAATAAATTATAAATGAATGACCTATTTTTAAAATGACCATTTCATCATCATATCATTGCGCATGTTGGCTGGTGCACCTTCTCGATGCAATTTCTCTGAGAAGCATTAAATCACAATCTAGGTTTATTGATATAATCTTTTTTAAAATATTTAATGAATAGCAACGTGGACTTTGTTCGATTTTTTTTTCATTATTACTTTATACTGATAACGAGGTGGCCATAAAAACTTTATTTCGAAATTCTCACTAATTTCTTCTTAATTTTCCCATAACTGCGTCGAAAATTATTTAAAAGTTTATGAGAAAGAAATCCAAAATTTACCTGGTGTGTTATCAAATTCCATGTTTTCTCTTGCATGGTCATACTGAAGTACTTTTTGTTTTAGATTAAAATGGTCCTATTTTTGTATGCATTTTTTATGTTGTTTAGTATGCATCGATTTGAAGTTTATATATGACAAGTTTTGAAACAAAAATGGAAGTAACGTGATCCTAGGTGCATGGTTGATTGAAGAGCTTCTGGAAGTGAAAAGACGCAGCAAGTATAGGGTGCACTTTGATAAGGATTAGAATTATGTGGGAAAATCGTATGCGTAAAGGAAACATTGATTCAAATTGTGAAGTAATATTCATAAATTTAATGAATTTATGAAGCATATAGTTTCCGTGGAAAAAAAGGGAGCAACCCTCATAGAGATTATTCATCTGAAGCTCTTCTGGTTTTGGAGTCATTGGTCCAAAGAGTTTCAGACCCTTGATAAGCCTCAGTAGCGCTGGATCGATAGTATCGATTGTTCATTTTTACTCAATACAGAGGAGTTTTTAATAATTTAATAATGATTTGAATGCTTCTTCATTATTTACTTTAATCAATAAATTGATTATAAGTACGAGGATTGTCCTTTAAAAACACGCTTAGAGGCTGGGAAGCAAATTTTTATTTAGAGAATAAAAAAAAAATCTCCATGAACATTAAGAGAACCATTGGTGAACTAATCTACAGATTCCCATCTGGTAAAATTCCTGCGGTTGTTGTGGAACCATTTGCGTAACTGTAAACCCTAGGTCAGCCTCGGAATTGAACCGCCGTTCTTATAATGATTGTTTGAATGGTAGGCAATTGTTTCAAAGACAATCTGTATTAAACAATTTCCAACTGTCTCACATTAACTTATGATGCTGCAATATGAGCATGTCCTGGACGGGACAAATTTTATGCGCGATTCAACCACTGGCGTATGAGAATAACCATGGTCGCCATATACAGCTTTCATTCTCGTAAATATTTCCATTGGCCAAAAATTGGATAATGGCAAGCAGATTATCTTTGGATGGATTGCCTCCTATGAACATCATCTCTCAATTTAATCATATATGCCAGGCATATAAACAACTGTTTTCTGTTGTCTAGGCGATATCTTCTGGATACATCTAGCCAGATGACATTCAGATGAATGACTTCTATATTCGTAATTTACTTGTCAATAGCTTCAAGTTAGTGTTCCTATGCTAAATAAAATTTTACTCCAAAATTAGGGTATTCCGTGGTCGATTTTTCAAAATCAGCTGAAAGCTGTTGATTATTTTATTTTTTAAAGATTTGTCAAAATCTGATCCTAACTTTCGCAATGATGTTCAGGTTAAGTAAATTTATTGGCGTAATAACTTTCAGGATACAAAAGGTGCAGTGCAGGGTCAGATTCTCTAAAGAATATGAGCTCAATGAAGGGTCGTTAAGCTACTGGGAAATTTCCGGATTAAAGAAGTTCGAGTGTGTCCCTAATTTCAAGACAAACCCTATTTTGCTATGGTATTTTAGATCTGATAGACAGAAGGTCCGATACTGTATAGGATAAAAGTCAGCCGAAATAAAGCAAACAAATACTAACCACTTTTAGTAACACATTTCTTGCACTTTATTAACAAAATGAATTGTCAAAAATTGGAATGTCCTATCGCATTCTAAGGGGTTCCTTCGTTGCAGGCTGAAGTCTCACGTGATGTCGTTTGTCGCTTGCAGGCTGCAACAACAGCAACTGCACCAGCAACAGCAGCAGCTCGCCCACGTCGGGAGCGGCGGCAAGAGGCCCGAGTCGACGGAGAGCCGCCCGCATTCGGAGGACAACAGCATCTCCGGCCTGCCGAGCAGCCCAGCAGCCGTGTCGACCACGTCCGACTCGAGCATCGGAGCCCCTTCGCCGGAGCCTCCTCCAGCCCATCACTCGTGAGTTTCTCCACAAGGGAAAAAATACAAAACTATAGTACATTCTATAACTATATATTTAATAAAAAAAAAAAAATATTGTCGTCCCCCATCCTCGACAGAGTTCTACAGGCGGCAGTGTTCGAGCTCGTGTTGTGAATGGCAGCTGTGCTGAGTTTTTATTTTCCCCATTTCCTTTCCTGAATTTTGAAAATCCAAATTTTTCTTAACCTCCCCACTTGATACTGTTTATGCATTTTTTTTAGATCTCTTTCTTAGTTTTATAGTCTTCTCCCGTCGTTTCTAAGAAGACGACACATCTTCCCCACCCACAACATCAAAAGCACTTCAGAACCCAAATGTCTGCCAGCCTTGCTTCACACACGGTTCAGGAAACTTATAAAAATTAAAAAAAATAATTTTTCCAAAAGATTTCTATTGTGATGATGTTCTTTAAAATTATTTTGGGAGACATGAACTTTTCCTTTAAAAAAATTTTTTTTTTCTCGCCAACTTAACAAATGTGGAACTTGATTTTGTACAGAATTCTCATTACTTGTGGACAAATGTGTTATAAGATGTATAATAATAAATGGAACATATCAGCCTTCAGTTTATCAAAGAGTGCAACAACAAAAAGACAAAGAAAAGCGAACATCTCTAAGATGTGTTCATATCTATGTAAGTATATAGAGTTAGCGTTTTGGAGGCACACCAGAGGAATATATATATAAATATATAAATATTATAAATAGAATATATAAACTATGAACTATGGTCGTCTATAAATGCACGTGCATCACGTGTAGATTGAACAAAAGACCATCTTTGCACTGATTTAAATAAATAAATAAATAAAAAACAATAAACAATGCATTTTCATGTAGCTGTTTCGGAGTAATATCTGTTCTAATAATAATTAGTGTGACTCTGATCAAAAAAACATTTACTACTACTACTACTATTACTACCTACTACTACTACTACTACTACATGTTTATAGGCTCTGCATTCATAATGTGTGTTTGAAACCAATTCTTCTAACCCACTGATGCCCAGTTTTTTGCCTGTTTCTTCTAGAGTGTCCCTCCCAATTGTAATACTGCTGCTATTATTACAGGTTGAAATATCAAGCATTTTCAATAATGTTACCTCATATGAAAAGAAAAATAGATTATTACATTAAAAAAAATTGATTAAGTATGTAATCGGAAGTATGAAGATTATTTTGTTTTGTTTTCTTTTGTTTTGTTTTTCTTTCTTCCCCCGAAAGTGTAAATTGAATTTCCCACAAGGTAGCAATATATCTCAGCCATCTCACTTGGTGGAGGCTAAATCTGTGTATTGTACAAAAAACAATTTATTATTATTATTATAAAAATGATTGATAATTTAAAAAATTATATTCTTTGTCATTTTGTTTTTAAAAGTTCCTTCTCGAATTATTTTTTTATTTCGGCTTTTAATATGATTTTTTTTTTCCAACAAAAGTTTTGATGAAAAATAAAAAGAATTGAAACACTCTGAGAGATTGCCTATTTGTTTTATTTTTTTAATTTATATATTAAGAAAGAAACCTATATGCAATCTAATTAGCTTATGTAAATTCTGGAATTTTAGCTTGTTCATTAGCACCATGTAAGCTAAAATAAATTAATATTCATATTAAAGTCCTGGGTGATTCTTTATGATTCACTGAATTTGTGAAATGGGTTGATTGTGCAATATTTATATCTGTTTCCGGTAAAGTGAGAAACCCGTTATTGTATAAACTGCCTAACACTTTACTGCATAAAATAAATGTTTTAAGGAATGTGTTAAATTATCAAATTGCAGCTATAAAATTTTTGTGAAACATCTAATACCCTACTTAACCTACTTAATCTACCTAATCGAACGTAACATGGTCTATAGGGAATTGGCAAGGATTTGCTAAGTACAGGGTCTTGTAGAAATAAGGGGATGCTATTTGAAATAAGGTGTCCATAAAAGAATACACCTACTTGAGCTTGCTACATTTCTATACACTGCTCTCACTATCATGTCTCTCGATACAGTTCCTATTGGTGCTGAGTTTTTAACTCAAGTTTCCCAGCTGTGTGGACTAAGCACGGTGTCTTCGCATATCCCCATAGGGAAAAGTCACTTGTAATTATGTCTGGAGACCGTGGGGTCAACGATGGAAAGAAATTACAGAACATATCAATAGTGACACTGCGCAATCAACTGCCTCAAAGATATAACGAACTAAAACAGGGACTTTCTTCTATGGACAGCCTATGTTATAATTTTTAGTTGAATGATATTTTTTTAAAACTTATGCGGTTATTAAGATAGGCATTTAGCAGGGAATTTGTTTTCCAGCTGATGGTCAACCACAACACCCTCTAAGGCGAAATTGCAAGCCTGGAGTGAAATGCGACATTTCTGCTAGTTTTATTTTTGAAGTTTTCTTCAGCGACCCTAAGGATAAGTTCTCAAGTTCGATTTTGTACAGAGTTCCCTAGGGGAATTTTAAAATTTTGCACACTGCTTTATTAAGTCGAAGAAACCTTTTTTTTTACAAAATCACTTTACAAGCCATTTTTGTATTCTCTATTGGTTCTTATATCAGCTTCCCAACGTACGGACAAGTTTTGAATTTATAACGACCTTTGATGTTTTCTACGTCATTTCATTTTATTTTTTTATTACTATTGTATTTTTTTTTAATTTCACGTTAAGTAATTTGTAAGACTCGGTCACCTCATCAGAAGCTTCTTCAATAAGTGTAACCAAAATGTTTCTCGCCTATTAATTGCTTCAATTTTGGGAAGAAATCAAAGTCTGATGTACAAATCAAGCAAAGCTTCGTAAAGTTACAATTTTCATGCAGGACTTCTCTCTACGTGAAATCTGACCTGAGCCGTTTCTTTTTCCTTTTATTTTAAGGCACAGTTGTTCAGAATAGAGACAAGCTATCCAGTAAGCTATCAAGCTATAATGAGAGCAATAACGCCACCATCACGTTCATAGTGTGCAAAAATTTTGAAGTGAGCCTCGTACTCTCTTATTAATTCCATTTAGAGCCAGGGGAAAAAAAAAGTCCGAAGGCGATATTAAAAGCTACGTTAACAATAAGGCACTAGATAGAGTGTATACCTATGCTCCACCATATTTAGTCAAACGCGCAGTGCATTATGGTCGTCTGAAGTTTCACCTTCATTTTTTTTGAAGGCTTTAGACTTTTTTATATTTCCAAAAAATAAAGAAAGGAGAAATATTATTTGGCGGCGAAATTGTCGTCGTGACTACTGGAACCAATTACAAATTATAAAATTTGTGAGGAAAGCTTTACTTCGTACATTTACAAAGAAAACGCATATTTGTAAATAAATTTGATTATAGCGATGTATTGGAAGTAAGACCAAATATGGCGGATGCGTATACCTTTTATCTAGTGCTCCAGTTAACAAAGTGGTATACGTCCATTTAATTAAATATATAACACTAATACGTAAACGCTATATTGTATTGCAATGCTAAAACTAGATGTGTATTCGGCTTACAGAATTAAAAATGTTGTATCGCTAAAAAAAAAAAAATAACTTAGTTCAAACTATTTTCCCCTATTCTACGACCCATGTATGTATGTAAGAAAAATATGAGACTATGAAATATTTTACTGTTAACCAAAATATTCTATGCAATTCAAATGTCAAATATCTTGCTCTTGCTGCAATAACAAGAAGACTAAAATGATCCGAAAATATCACTATATTTTTTAATTTTTTATTTTTAAAATTTTTTTTTCTAAGTAATTTGGGTTTCGCAGGTTCCAATTCATTAATAAAATAGTCCCCTATTATTTGTTCTACCACATCAAGGCATTTTATACAATAGCTTACTCTCACTTAATGCTGGTAACATGTCTGTTTTGAAGTATCCTCTATATATTGCTTCTAAAAGAATAAAAATAAATTATTTGCCAAGAAATAATTTAACTGTTAATTATTTAAGTCTATTAAATTTAATTTATATTTCTCGATACCATATGTGTCAGAAAAGTTTGGTGAATGGTATTGTAATTGCTGATGGGTGTGGTATAGAAGTATATATAATAAGCTACATTGTATATTGTTCATGCCTCATGCTGATGAAGTTAGCATGAAGGTTAATAATGATGTTTAGACTAATAAATACAGGTTCTTTTTTTATGTAAACTGAACAAAAAAATATAAAGCGTAGACAGTATCATGCAATTTATTATTGCTTATTTCTAAAACTTATTTCTATACAATATCTGTCAGTGCTATAATACTAGTTATGGCTTATACTTTTCTGAACCATAATTAATGGATACATGCATTACTTTTAATTTTAATTTAATAATTTTTATTAGTTTTTTAGTTATATTTAAAAATGAACCTTTTGTTTTAATAGAGTTACTCAAATATAAAAAAGCGTGATGGGTTTCTAGGAATAAAATTCTGTAATGCGTTCAAATTGGAGTTTAAAAAAATAATATAAAATGAATCATATGCAAATTCATGCTATTGAAAAAAAAATAAGTTTTTATTATTAAAAAATTTCTAAGGAAAAAATTGCGAAGAATAGTAGGAAGTAGGAAGGCAAGGCAGTTCTTTCTACTTCAGTTCTTGTGTCATCGTTTAATTTATCGCCGGGCAATCATCGACCAATGGAGGTCCCTCTGCGCAATCGATTGCGCAACACCAAGATCCAATGAGAAAACGAGACGGGAGAAACCCTCCCCATCACGAAAACGAACCCTCAACGCACATATACACTGAATATAGTAACTGTGTATATTAAAAAAAAAAAAAAGAAATTTTTTTAAATCTTTGCTTCGTCAAATCGATAGTACAGTCAGTATTGTATGCTTGGATTTAAGCATTGATTTGATTATGGTATTAAGACTTTTCTAGATTTATTTTGATTTTTTGTTTAATTAGTTTTTATTAAAATTTAAGTTTGTAGTAAGACTTGAAGAAGATTTGAGAAAAAACCTACCAGCACCTTTTCACTTAATCTTGTTCTTGTATCTTTGGTTTAAGCGGACTTGTAAGCGTTGTGTGAGTTATTACTTATTCTAAGCTATTTTTTATTTCCTATAAAGTGTTACTATAGCAATGATAAGCATTGACAATGTTTTCAATTTACGGGAAGTTAAGCGGTACCCATGTTAGCTTTAATAGATGTAGTAAATCCGTACTTGGGATTAGTCTATAGGAGGAACAATAGACCTGTGTCTTTAATCTCCCCTTACAAAGAAAAAGAAATTAATTGAGAGCTGAGCTTGGAAGCGGTGAAATGCATTGAAATCGATTCCATATTCATAGAGATTGTTTACGGTGGGCAGGAAGAGGCCCCATTTTCGTTGTCGGTGATTAAGGGAGACGGAGACGTCTCCGTTCTCTCTTGTGGCCCCCGGGGTCATCGGTATTTTGTAACCGGGTGTCCGTAAGCTGCTAATGTCGGGGTTTGGGCCGAGCAAATGAGCTCATAGGCCGCCACGGACTGAATCGAAACCCGAATCGTCTTACACTCGACGACAAAGGGAAACCCCGGAGGACTCGCTGTTTGAATGGCGAAGGGACCGGCCGCTCATTCAGGATATTCCTTTTGGTCGGGGCTTTGGGTCCTTTGACGCCATTCAACGCAAAACGGGGACGACCGAAAAGAGGAATTTGAGAACTCGCTTTTGCTTTTTGGAAAAGAAACCCCAAAAGAAAAAAAAAGGGAAAATAAAGAAAGGATGGAGCCGATACACAACAGGAACACTGCTACTGACTAGGGGACCCTCAAACTTTGCCTAATGGAGCAACACGGGGTCGGAGCTTAATGAAGACGTTACATATACATAAGGAAGTTATTAGACCGATAAAGGATTATATGGCGCATGGGCAGCTGAAAAGGCTCTTTTAATGGCTGTGGTACCATTTTTTTTTTCATGTTCCCGATTCTCTTTTCTTCGTTCGTTATGGGTTGTGTAGGATTTAAAATTTAGGTTCAAGTGCTGTTTTATTGAGCTGGTTTTGTATTTATCACGTGATATTGTCAATTTATCCAGACACTTTTCCTTCTCAGTTCGTATTTTATAAAATTTTTGATGATAATAATACAGTGAATTCTGTTTAATCCTATTTACTTATTCATCTTCCAAAGTTGTGCAGTTGAGAAAATGACGGAGCAACGTATGGTGCCATGATTTCACCCTATTATTATTTCAAACTGTAGGTACCGATTTCTGGAACTCTTTGAAGTTACTCTTTTAGCTCTTGTCAATATTTTGAAGCGAAGATACATTCTCCATTTTGGATCGTTTCAGTTTTCGTTAAAATTCAAAGATCTAGAACAGCGGTTCCCAATCTGAGATACGCTTACAGTGTATACGGCAAATAATATTGTAAATATTTTTCTATTGAAATATTCCAAAAAAATCGGAGTCTCAAACTTGCCGTTGAGAATGAAGGTATAGCCATTGAAATAAGTCTTAGGCGTTTCAGATCTTGGATGTTCTTTTGTGGTAAGAGGTTTTTCCTTTATACGGGGTGGATACAAAAATGAGCACCCCCCCCTTTTTTATTTTTTATAACCGAAGCAGATATGTCAATTTTGATGAATCCAATGAATAAGAAGTTGTGGGTGACCTATCCCATGGTGCACTTTTCATCATCCCAAATATGCAAATTAGGACACATTCAAATCCTATCTTAAAAACCGTAACAGATACACGAAAAATTCCAATTGAAGACTTGTTCAGCATGGAATTCCGAACAAAACAAAAAAAAATCCAAAATCCGATGAAGGGATCACCAACAATCTATAGCAGAAGATCATGTTGACCATTTCAGGAACAGTGTAGCTTGCCAACATGGAATCATTCTGTCTTCTGCATACTGACACATGCCTTTTATTTGCTTTTCCTCTTTAAAATTAATGTTATTATGGTGATTTTTGGTAATTTCTTGATTTGCATCTTGAACATTCAAATGTCTTTATAAATTCAAAATGTGATTGTTAGTGATCCGTTCATCGGATTTTGGATTTTTTTTTCTTTTTTGTTTTGTTCGGAATTTCAATTTCAATAATTTTCAATGTTCACGTAATAATTTGCATATATTGGATGATGAAAAATGCACCATGGGATAGGTCACCCACAACTTCCTGTTCATTGGATTCATCAAAATTGACATATCTGCTTCGCTTACGAAAATAAAAGGGGGGGGGGGGGGGCCGCATTTTTGTGTCCACCCTGTATATAGACAATTCCACAATACAATTGCCTCTTGTTTTTTCATTGGTTATATTAGCAACATTTCCAGGTTATTGTGTGCCAGGAACTCTTAACCGATTTCCAATAAATAAATTTCCAAAGTAATCGAAAATAATTTTTGGTGTACCATTAGAGATGTACAGATTGTACAGATCCTACTATAGCCAAACATACTTATAAGGCTCTAATTTCGTTTATTAATTTATTTGGTCATGTTCTGTTCACAATTTTATGATAATTTTGGTTGCACTGTCTTCCACCGTGGCTTTATTTACTGGAGGATTTACTTAAAACTAAAGCGATATGGGGAGCGAGAAAAGTTGGGAAACCGCTCTTCTGGAGCTTTAACTAGCTTAGCTGGGCTTTAAAAATGTTAATTTTACTGGCACAAAACTTTTATTATTGTCTTTTGTCTAATGCTGTTTATTAGGCACTGAGCAGTAAGTAATTTTTTGACTTTGGGATTGATTTGGGATTAAAAAAAATTGATTCTTGACGTCTTACGTTGAAGGGATGTTAACAGGTGCAATGCTTAACTAGGTGAGGATTAGTTCAAAAAGCTGTTTGTGATCTTCCTTTTGCTCTATAGATATGGGCTAAATAATAGAGTTATGATAGAATAAATAGGCCTAATAGAGGGATTAGCACATTTCATATAAATCAATTTGCACCATATATCAAGTTTATTGTACAGAAATAACAAAAAAGCATCGTCGTCATAGACAATTTCACAGAAATTGAGCTGTTCTTTCCTCCTTCACCAGTTTTTGTTCCGTGTTGGCGTGAATGGAAAGGGGTTATGAACAAGAACTATACGCCGAGCTGGGTGAATGACCCTCTTTTCAACCGTGAAATTTCGAGGAGAGAAATTTTCAAAATATTTTCCAAATCGATCCGTAGCTCATTTAATTGGCTTGTTTGTCATGTAAGTTTTATTTCCTTAGAAAATTTCTTAAGAGATTTCGTTTCTAACCAGTAGACAATAGAAGAGCAATTTAATAAATTAAGATTGAAGTTGGATAGGAAGTTGACTGGAGAAGTAATCGTTGAATTTAATGAAAGATTCCTTATATGCATTAATATAGAATGATATATGTAAATTGCATGGAATGAAAGAAGCAATTGCTCAGCTTATCGTAATGAAGATGTTGTCGTTATACATGTCTATGACAATTTTTATTTTATTTATTTTTAGCTTGTGGTTTTATAGATTGAAATTTGCTTGATATCTAATGAACCCCATTTAACTGTCGAAAGAGCCGAGTGGCGGTCAGCAATCAGAGAGGACTCCCATAAAATCTCTATTGATCTAATATTGATCGCATCTTTTCCTGCCATCTAATGGTTCTTCCTTTCACGATGGGGTTCTCTGTGTAAATTGAAACACGGTTTTGATTCAATCGACCGAAACTACTAAATCCTAAACGGCCATTTTGATTAGGTTCTGGCGCTTGCGAGGAAAACGGTTATAGACATAGAACCTTTTAGAACTTCTGGATTGATTTCAGAATTTTTGTACAACATGAAAAATGCCCTTTAGATGAAAATATGTGTTTCTTGTATACTTTCTGAATCTGTAATTATTTTTTGTTTACCATGCACCATTTTCCAAAAAATCCACATTTTAGCTTTTTACGTATCTATATGCGACCAGTTACTCATTCTGAAGATCTTCCTATACTTACAGCTCCAGATAAATATACTGTTGATTCAGAGGAAACACCTCCGATGACTCAAACCATCATGATACTGACTTTCAACCATCTACATCTATGACATGTTCACATCATGAAATCACACAGGCAGAGCTTAATGATGGAATGGAAGTATGCTAGCTGAATATAGCTGGTCTGTTATCACACACCAACAGATGCCTACAAGAGGAAACGAACAAAAATATCATTTTAGTGTTTGTGTTTTCTATAATGAAGCCTCTGTTACATTTCTCTGAGAAGTGGGTCTCCTACAAAAACGGTACGTGATGGACAATTTTGGTTTTGATAAATGAATCAAGCACCTTTTGTTTATAGTTTCATCTAAAGGACAGAAACAAATTCAACTTTGTTGTATTGTGTTATTGGCCGACTACTATCTAAAGTGGTGGCCTATATTTTCGTCCACCCCATCTCAAATTTTTTATTTCGCTGAAATCGACTTAAAAACTCATGATTCGAGTAGATATGTTGAAATTTTGCAAAGAAAAAACTACGCACTTAGAGGGTTCCTTAAACTGTACCTCGATTTCTATTTATTCAACTCGCCATTCTGCAGACAGCTCTTCTACAATGGAAGATACAGTGCTAGGCAATAGTTCAGCATAACCAGAGTCACGAAATATAACACGATCAGTTGTTAATTTTTTTTAGAGATATTAATTTTTTTTTCCAGCGAACAAGGGCCAATAAACTTGACATGTACAGACTCCTCTCATGGAGACAGATCATTATTATAAATAAATTGTTTGGCTTTTATGAGCCATTTTGGAGTTATTGTAGTTTTTATTCCCCTCCCCTCCCCCAACTGAAGAAAAATTTCTTCTATAAGAACCGAACGATATGAACTGCGTTATTCACCTATTATTGAATATGACAAATGTACACTCTAGTACTATGAGGTACAATTTAGTAACTCAACAAATGAGTCATATTGCAACAATGGTATGAAACATGACATATCTCATTGCTAAGTAGTACTTGCATGTCGTTTCAATACTTAAACAATGGACCTTAGAATTTTTTATATAATTCCCTACGAAACATTTGTTTTTTATAGTTTCATGTTTTATTCTCACGCACCCATTTATATATCCTCAGAATCTTATACACTGTTCACCCTTTCACAAACTTGTGCTCATTCATACACATCCACTTAACAACGCACTCAAACATGCTCATGCAAAATCCAATTCATTCAACATTCATACATGTACATGCTATCGAACACATTTACCTATTCAGCTTTCACATTTAAATTCTTCATCAAGTTTTTAAGATCGTTTTGGAAATGTGTCTTTTATCTACCAAATTCGAACCATATATACGCCATACGCCGTTTCCATTTCCCTAAGTAGCTGTCATCAATGGAATTTGCAGCATTTTCGCGACTGTCTCTCCGAATGGATTGTTTGAAACAGAATTTAAAGTCCACAGAGAGAGAGAGAAATAGGTATGTTTCCTGGCACAGCCCTCCTTATATATGTAGTCTATGTAACTTGGGGGACTATGATCATCGACTTCCTTCTATCTCCCTCCTGTCTTGTTTCTGACTCCCTTCTTCCAGCCGGATATCCGGTGGGAACGCCTGTGCTTCTGCGCCAAGGATTCGTCGAATGGAGGGCATTCTGACCGCTGTTGACACCGTCATCCTTCCTTTGCCACCCCCACCTTCCTCCCTATTCTCAATCCCCACCTCGGGGCTCCGTGTTGCTTGATCAAAGGCCCCACCTTCACCACCCCCAGTCTCTCTCTCTCTCTCTCTCTTTAGCCTCTCCATTACGAGTTGTCAGTCGCAGCGTCGCTCGCCTTGTTTGCTTCCTCCCTCGCATCTGTCAAAAGCGGCGGCTCTCGGTGCTATCATCCCCCACAGAGGCGGCGATTGAACGTTTCAATATCGAAAATGATATAATACAAGGCAGCCAATCGTCTATTTACCAGCGAGAGAAGGCTGCAGCGCAGCTCGACGGAGCGCAGAGCAAATACCGTCGACGTTTCAACACTCTCTCGCCGCTCTGCTCTCTTTCTCTCTACTCTAGCTCTACCCCCTGTTCGCTAACCCCCCCCCCCCTTCTCCCAAGTCAATAGCAGCGACACAAGGCCCCGATGAAGGTGTCAGCCATCAGAGCAGGAATTCATTAAGCTACCTCCGCTTGCCACCGGGGCCCCCGCGTCGTCGACTGTCCGTCCCAACCCCCTCAGCACAAAACGCCAGTCGTCGAGCTACGCGGGCTCCTCCGACAAAAATTCCTTCCTCTTTGCCGTGAAAGTGGGTGACATCGGGCAAAATAAATCGAAACTCTCCCGGGGAGGTTGATGGAGAGAAACTTTTGATTTCAGGAGCTCTCCTCCTTCCTTCTCCATCGCTCCTGCTTTCCTGAGTTGACTCTTAGCGCTTAGTTAGATGAAATGGCTGCTCATTTTTTTATGTTTAAATTAATATTCTTGTAAAAAAATTATGAAAACAAGAACATAGCAATAAGTATTAATCAGAATGCGTTTATAAATTAGGTTGAGAATTTAAGTGGTAAATACCGGGAAGCCAAAGATTCCATAGTTTATTACAGTTGGAAATAAGAGGGTTGAACTCATAATACTCTGGAACAACTCCTTCGGCATTCCGCTAGGCGATTTGCCTTAAACAGCATAGTTATTTCTCAATTATTGCCTTACTATATTTAATTTGCAGAGAGTTTTAGCAATTTCAACGTGATTGCTTTGTAGAGCAGCCAATGATCCTCCATAATCCGAAAACTGTCTCCAACTTATCTGGCGTAATTTCAGCAACCGCGGCTGTGATGCGTTTTTTGGATATTCAGTGTTGGAATCTTCACCTGGAATCTTGCGGGGTCATGTCTACAACCGGAGAACCCAAAGTCTTGGAGAGCCATGACCAACCCAAACACATGATTGAGGTAGTCGCGAACAATTGTGGCCCCCATCCTATTAGAACACAATTTCGTTTATAATTCCAAGAACAGACACCATGTGCGGCTTCAAAAATTGTTCACACATATGGTTCGTGTTCCTAGTAACTGTTTGTTCTGAAGGTTCCTCGTTCTCCAAGAACACAATAACCTTGATAGAAATTGAAATACTTGGGTAATTATTTTATCAGTCAAAATATTAACAGCCTTCGAAGGATAGGTTCTCCATTCAGGACAAATATTATTTTATGGTGTCACAGTAATACAAAGATGAAGAAGTGGTAATTCCAAAACGTTTCCCTATTTACGAATGACAGTCAAATTTCCCGAAATTCCCTTGCAGACGGAGAATGATAAGATAGCGCACAAATGTTGTGACGGAGAGCTCATAGGTTGCTACAGATCTGGATAGGTTTTGGCGTGCAGTATCGTTCAGTTCAGTTCCAGATCCATGGAAAAGTCGATGCATATCGACAGTTTGACGTACTATGAGTTCATGCATGTCACCTGGGGATGTTTGTTAATGGACGTTTCAACGTGCAAGTTTTGCTCTGAGTGGCTTTTGGCTGTTCCCTACTCAGAAAATAGGCCTCGACCGAACTCTGGGAGATTCTAAAACAAGCCTTCCGCTAGTGTTTCCAACAATAGCAGGATCTGGCTGTTTAATTTTGTTCGCAGGGTGATTAGGTAAGCGTTGTTATTGATTGCCCCATGCATTCCTTGGCACAGCCAGAAACATATGGCAAAACATATGCTGTTTCTTCATTCTTGTATTGTAAAGCATACATATACTTCGTTTTAATGAGTTAGTTGGGTCTACGATAATGTTTTGATGATCACGGAATCGACTGAAACGACGAATACTTATTAAGCCAGTGAATATCATTGCGACGATAAAAAGACAATGTAAGAAGATACAAGGAAACAAATCGATATAATCAACACTTTTTATACGTTGCGTTGACATATATAGTAAAATAATGGAACCGATGAAGTCCTTTAATTGATCGATAAAACTGAACGATTAATTAGTTCAAAAATTTGTAAACAAAAATAATAAGAAAGTTATCGACCATTTGAGAAGCATAGGACTTTTATGAAAGAATGATTGATTAAACTTATATAATTAAGTTAAATAAACGCGGTTTGCGGCAAGGAGCGTAACTCTGAAATTTTTTCATGAAGATTCATTATTATTACGCCGGTTCTATTATCAAAACATGAAGTCTGGTTTAGAAAAGGTACAAAGCATTACGTGGCTTGCTTAAATAAAATTGCTCATTATTGTTCAGGCGGAAGTTCAGGGTTGAATTATGAAAACCATCGCCGATAGTCAAAATGATTAAAGCTTGGATAAAATTGCTTCTGAGAACAAGATCCGTATAAATTATCATTTTACCACTTCAAAGGCAATCGTCAACAACCTTCAGAGAAACCTTCCTGCGAAGTCCCATCACGCGAACTGGGTTATCTAATTTCGATCAACCACGAAGTTCTTCGTTAGCGACTAAATATGTTTCCTTACTAATAATTGCTATCCAGATTATACAGAGCGTTTCTGAATGGTCTTTACAGACCTTTCAGGATATGTTCCAGGGACCAAAACAACCAGAAAATGTCATATGAACATGAGGTCGAAAACGTTATTTCTAGATTTATGATAAATGTGCGTATTTCCACCCAAAAATCACCGAAATATGCGGATTTCTACCGCTGGGCACACTTTTTTGCCGTTTTTAAAGCGTACTGCAGTAGACGAAACTAACGTTATAGCGTGTAGGAGATGCAAACTGGGATTTATTTCTATAGTATAATAAGACAATACAGGGTTGTGCATAACCTTTTGCTAGGGGTCTGGAAAATAAACAAAACTAAGTGGAATGTTCTGCGGTTAATAATCAAAAAGTACGTTTATTTCTGCTTTTATCACATCAATATTTAGTGTGGCCACCACCTGCTTCTCGAACAGCACGCATCCGTTTCGGGTAGGAGCGGAGGAGTGTCTCAAACAGAGCAGTATCGTACTCCATGTCCTTCAGCACAGATGTCAGGTGTCCCATTAGAAGGTCTCGAGAATACCGATTTTCACCACGTTCTTGAATCATTAAAGATTCCACTGCGTCTTTTAACACGGCTCCAAAATGTTCAGCAACGTTTAGGTCAGGGGATGCATCGGGTCATTCGTTTGATGAGAAGAAATCGATAGCACTTTCTGCCACTGTTATTAGCAATGATGTTTTTGCTTTCCTGTGATAATTTCTCGGGCCTACCCTCAGCAAATTCGGCATGGCAGTTATCATAACCTTTCTTCCAATTGTCCGTCACCCATCTATCCGATCGGTTTAACTTGTTCGCAACCCATTTGCGATTAATAAAAGACGCACCTGCTTCCATTGCCTCTCGATATGCATTTGCACGAACTCTATCCATGAAACGCTGCTCTTCACTGTCATTTATTAAACCAGCCATATTTGTTTGATACCAATAGACGCACAATGAACTACTCTCTGCCGAAGCGTCATAAGAGTGTGCTACAACGCTGCGGTTTAAGTCGCAGCCCCCTAGCAAAAGGTTATGCACAACCCCGTACATTTGTTTCAAAGCCAAATGCTATAATAAAGATATAACAAGGCAAATGCTTTAGCAAAGGCTCAAAACGACCTCCGGTTCTTTGAATTATCGTAACTCTTCTTCTCTTCTTCTACTACAGGACCTTCAAACCGTTATAAATCTAGAAAAAAGAGTTTTCGACTCCCATATGGCATTTTCTGCTTGCTTTGGTCCCTGGAACATATCCTGAAAGTTTGTATAGTCTACTCAGAAATACCCTGTATATAAAAACAGCAAAGCCATCCAGCGACTGTAAACCATCTAAAGACGCATAGAACATAGAATAGTTTTTTAGTAGAAACAAAGAAAAACAAATGAACTTAAACAGATCAGGGAAATAAAAGGGAGGTTCCTCCGAACCCCCCAAATACCCCCCCGAAAGTTACGCCCCTAAACTGTATTTTAGAAGTGTATTGGTTAAACTTTTGGATTTTGGAGGGCTATTGTCGAGTCTTCTGTATATGGGAGGTCCCTTGTTGAAATCTTCGGTATTTTGAAGGCCTGTTGGGGAATCTTCAGAATTTTGGAGGCCTGCTGGTTAATTTTCCGGATCTTGGAGTTCTATTAAATATCTTTCGCATTTTGGAAGTCTAATGAAGCATATTTCATGTTTGGAGGCCTTTTAAATAATTTTCTGGATTTTGAATTTCTACTAAGAGGTCTTCCTAATTTTGGAGTCCTATTATTAGTGTTTTGGAGGTCTATTGATTAATCCTTTGGAATTTGGAGGCCTAATAAAAATCTTCTGGATTTTGGAGACCTGTTGGTTAATCTTCCGGGCTTTGAAGAGCTATTAGCGAAGCTTGCGGAATTTGGAGGCCTCTTACTGAATCTTCCGTATTTTGGAGGCCTGTTAGATATTCATCCGGATTACTGAGGCCGGTTGGAAAATCTTCCGGAGTTTGGAGATCTATTAAACAATTTTCCGGAATTTGGAAGTCTAATAGAGAATCATCTTCTGTTATTTAGAGGCCTTATTGGTTAATCTTTCGGATCTTGAAGGGCTATTGGCGAATCTTCCAGACATTGGAGACCTCTTGTTGAAATCTTCAGTACTTTAGATGCCTGTTAGATATTCATCCGGATTATGGAGGCCTGTTGGCAAATGTTCCGGATTTTGGAGACTTGTTGGCTAATCTTCAGGATTTTACAAGTGAAGGGGGGGGGGATAAAATGTAGAACACTTTTTTACTAGAGACAAAGAAAAACAAATGAACTTAGATCAGGGAGATAAAAGGGGGGTTCATCCGAACCCCCGAACCCCCCCCCCCCCCTAGTTATGCCCCTGGTATGTTTCTAGTTTCTATATAATCCCTATACTTCACAGTCATTGTGCTATATTTACCCTAAATAATTTTATTGCTTCGATGGAGAGTTCTTATTGAACTCCACCAGGCCATTTTCTCTTTTACACCCGGAATAGTAAAGCACTTCAAGAAATATGGTATCATAAGAAAGACTTACTCAAAATATGAACTGATCATAAGTTCTGTCACATCATTTATTTTTTCAAAATAGAAATTAGAGTAATTAAGGAAAACGTATTTAAGAAGAATTAAGAAACGCCATTTTTTTTTCCAAGAGGAATTATATTGCAAGTCAAGTCATTCGTTTAAACGGGATCCGTTAATAATGGGCGCCACGAAATTCCAAACGGGCGATTATGGCAATTAAGATGGCGGGCTCAAGGACCCGCTTGTTCTATGCACTTTTCCTTCCTCTTCACTTTAATAATTTTCTATTTCATTCAGCGCTTAATGAGGTTAAGAGTAGGAGGAGAAACATTACACCGTCCTGATGAAGGAGTTTTCCATCCATCAGAGAGGAGGACACTCGACGCTTTTGGAGCGCCATGGAAAATTAATCCTGTGGGAGAGTCGAACAAGGTTTGTTACCGAAGTTCATGGGAAAAACACGAGCGCCACCCCTCATTCCACATTCCCCTTATCATATTAATTAGGAGGCGACATTTGAATGCTTTTGAACGGTGAACAGTTTAATGCTTTCGTTACTTAATATTGAGTCATTCTCGGATCTGTTTTTCGTGTGAAAATTTTTCTTTACAGTTCAAGGGATGGATTGAGAGGTTTGCTTAAAGCTCGACTGGTTTCGAGTTTGTTCGTTTTTTAATTTAACGCTAGTAGCTATTAAAATGTATGGGAGCTTTTGCTAACAACCATGATGTTACAAATTTCATTAAAAGTGTGAATAACAAAAATCTGCAATTCATAAACAGGAAAAAGTAAGATACAGTATTTGCCGAGATTGGATACACTGGCCATTTTATTGGGCTCACTTTGATCTGGATTATTACTTTTTAAGCGAATTGGCCTAATCAATAAGATGTTGAAGAACTTGTAAGTCAATGGAAAACCAGCCGTTCATGAGGCATTTCTTTGTTTCTCGCAAATTTTTGTTCATATAATCCTTGGAACGCTCCCTACCTTCAAAAATATCAGGAACCAGTTCCATACGAGCAGATGAAGCTCCATGTCATGATGCCTCCACCAGAACCTTGAGTTGTCTTGAAAAGGCATGCTGGTTCCAGCGCCTCATAGGTCTTCCGCTAAACCCTTTGCTCACCGTGTATCGTGATTCGTTAGACCACTAACCTTCTTCCGGTCTTAACGTATCTGATGACGACGATCCAGACATCACTGAAGACGAACTTTCATAAAAGGAATAAAGGTCAAAAAATGATACGGTTAGAATATACTTTTAATTGCCTTACGCGTTTCGGTTTACACCATCTTCGGAGGCTGATATAGCTACAAAGGTTTAGCTGCCCATGCCAGGGTTTATATACAAAGAGTTGAGGGGGGTAAAGGTTGTTGATTGGTGGAACATAAAGGTTTGATTGGTATAAACAAAAGAATAATGATATGCTCAAAGATTGGAGGATTAAATTTGGAGATAACGGCGGACCTAATACAGGTCTGTTATGACATCATCTGGTCTTGGATGTTTTATCTGCTTCAATGAGGAGGTCAAGGATGTCGTCTCTTTCAAAGGTGGTCTGATTATTAAGTATGTAGGTGCGGTCTTCCGGTGGTGTTTTCTTATTTCGATTTCTTCTTGGATTATGATCCTGGCTTTGTTGCTACTTTTCAAAAGGATATTCATACATTCATCTATTGGAAGCATTCGGTATTTCTGTTTTATGAGGTGTTCAGCATAGGCGGATTTGTTGTCACCATTTACCCAAGACCACTTATGCTCACTAAATCTTTCCTGAAAGATCGCGTCGTTGAGCCGATGTAATATGCGTTGCAGTCCGGGCATGAGATTTTGTAAACTCCTGCTTGCTTGAACCTGCCTTGTTCGGTAGTCTTCTTTCTGGGGTTCAGGATGACTCGGTTATTCATTTTTGTTTTGAATAAACTTTCATGTTCTTTGCAGAATCAGGGATTTTCGCATAAGTATGCGACTACAGATTTGGATCCGCTTCAATTGCCGGATATGGGTCGAAAACAGCCTTGGTTAAAATTATTTTTTTTATTTGCTTCTGATTGATTATCTTTAAGCCACATTTACCTATTTAGACAGACTATGGATAATTTTTCCAATAGTTGCATACTTTCCAGAATCCAGTTCTTTGCTCGGTTGTTTCAATCAGCAACAACCATAGATCCTCCATTTCGCCCATGCTGATCAAGTTCTATGATTAGATTCACCGTGGGGCATGAATCAAGGTAAATGTCTTGCTGAGGATAATGAAGGCATAAGGAAAAAGGAAAAATCGAAAGGAAAAATTCCTCGACTTGAATTCGAAATCTTTATCTCCTCGCCTCTACCAACTGGATTATCGCGGACACTGGTACAGCAAGACAGTTTCCAAGTCTCCAAACGGCAGCTAAGCTATTGGAGCTGGAATTACCGCGGCTGCTCTCACTAGACTTGTCCTCTAATAGATTGTTGTTCATTTTCCTTGAAGCGAATCAGGGTGTCTTCTTTGGATGCGTTCAGCCGAAGTCTTCATAACTTTCACGTAATATTGCCTTAGTCATCCGGTCACAAACACATTCTGAATTTCATATATTTTTATTTACTTTATATCAGCCTGTTGCCTATCTTTCTTAAGTTAATCTTAAACTGACTGCACAATGACTGCATGAATCACATGAGGCTAAATAGATGAACTCGGGCAACATATGGTAACCTTAAAGAATGACATACACTAAATATAGCTCCAAACCATATTACTCTCTAAGCCTGAAAGAAAGGGAAATGAAAGCTTGAAAGAAAGGGGAAAGCTCTAATCCACATGAGAATGTTTCAGTTTTTAATATACAGGGTGATTATAAAGTCACTATACATTTTGGTGAAATCATTAACGAATTTCATTTATTTGCAGACCCAAACACACCCAAAGTGAATGTGTGTATGGGAGTTACACAGTCAAAGATCTATGGGTCCTTCATGTTTGCCGAGGGGACTATCAATGGTACCGTGTACCTCGACATGTTGGAGCAATTCCTGGAGCCACAATTGCGAGATGAAGGATTTAGGATACCGTTGTGTTCCAACAGGATGGGGTACTATCCCATTTGGCCAACATCGTTCGGGACTAACTGAATCACGCATTCCCGGGCAGATGGATTGGTCAGGGCTCGCCAAGACTGTGGGCTCCAGTCCTCAGATTTGATCCCCATGGATTTCTTTGCGTGCGGTTTTATCAAGTCCAAGTTGTACCAGGTTAGGATTACGCACCATTGCACAGCTGAAACAACGGATTACAGCCGCGGTGGAGGACATTACACCGTAATGTTTTCCGGGCCACGGTGGAACGCTGCGAGCTGTGCCGGGATGTGCAAGGGGGACACACTGAAATTTACTAAGAATGTATCCTGGTATGATATCTGGTTGATGCATACTGCAATTGCTGCAATAAAACGGAGTTTTCACCAAAACGAATAGTGACTTTATAATCACCCTGTATTAGGAGACAGACTTGCTGTACCAACATCCGCGGTAGCCCAGTTGGAAGAGACTCTTTGTTCCTAGTTCGAACCAGGTCACGGAATTTTACATATATACTTCATTGTAGACATGCATATAAAAAAAAATCTGGATATGGATAAAATTGGTCTATATCTCCGAAATGAAAGACTACAGTAAAATTGTACTGGCAATTCTGGCCTAAATTTAATTATAAAAATATTAACAGCACGTTTTAACATTTGGATTTTTGCTTTCCGTTTGTGAAAAAGTAATACGCCTTGCACGCAATTTTATCTTTCAGGTAATAATAAAGGAAAAAATATCTTATACACGTTTTATATAAATTAAAAATTATAGCGCAATTGCGATTTTTTTTTTAATTCTAGTTGTTTATGTTTTTTTTTAAATATTGTAAGAGGAGTTAGGGAAAAAACATAATAATTGCTTTAGTTTATATTTTTTTAAAAGAAATGCATGTACGGCCTATTGAATATAATTTCTTTCTCTGTAATATCAAAAGCAGCCTTTAAAAGCTACATGAGTAGTTAAGGGTATAATTAAGGCGTCTGTAAATGGCGGAAAGAGAAGAGAAAAATGATTTATAGAGGCAGAATCGTCTTCTCGGAGAAAGAGAGAGAAATCGATCATCGAAGAGCATGACAGTCAAATTAGGGTGAAGAAAGCCAGAGCGAAAGCATTTTGTTATTACAGTTTACTGAATAATAATACTTCAGTATTTCTAACTTACATAGTAATATATTTCGTTATTAAATGTTACATTTAGATATATTATTTATACGACTAGACATAGTCGCCGTTGCCCTCTATGCACGTATGGCTGCTGGAAACACCTCTGAAAGACATTGGCTCGTATAGCTGCTGTTATGGCTGTGACGATCTCCTCAGCCGATTGAAATTTTCCTTTATGCGGTCAAACAGAAAGAAATCGCATGCTGTAGCTAAACGACGACCTGTTGCTGTGCCAATTTCTTTTGAACCAGCACCGACTTTTGGACCATCTAAAAGATTTCACCAACTGTTTTGCATAATTTTTGGCAGAACTTCACGTTCGTCCGTTTGTTTAAAGTGCAACATTTTTGAGTTTCAAGTGTTCTTCAAAATAGAGGCCGTTGTTCTGTTTACTCTGTATGCACGTAACTTAGCTCTCGCTGGAACGAGAGAGGAACTTAAAAGACATCATAAACTTACGCAAACTATGCGCCATGTCTATCAACAAAGGTTATAACGTTACCTGTTATATTTAATTTGTTTTCTGTAACCAGGTTTACAGAACATTCAGCTTTCATAAATTCTCAATTCCTGCCGTAAGTAACTGAGGCGATAGTTTCAATTACATACAGCATATATAGCTTTTTATAAATATATCCAGATAGGTAATGCCAGTTACAGCAACCTCGCTAAATAGGAAAATTATGTAGATTGAACAACGTTGTAAGTTGTGAAGAAAAAAATTTAAGTTATAATAAAAATTTTCATTACAAGCATTTTTGTATGCCATTTATTTATTTAGTTAGTTAGAAAAAAATTACATCAGTTTCCCACGGGCGAGGCATGGTCGTAGACCGACAAGTGAGACCCCCGGGGCGCAATATACAAAGTGTACTTAAATGGGTTAAGCAAATTTACTAGAGTTATATAAACAATTACAACTCTACAATGTTATATAACAAAATGTTATTTAAAAACTTACAAAAAAACTTAACTAAACTAGATGGGCCAGAGTCACACAATAAATCATAGGTTCTTCTCCAATATAAGATAGATGGCGAAGAAATAAAAACAAAACGGCCGGTTGTATGTATATTCACTAATCCTTGGTAGCATCTAGGACATAGAATATAGTAGTAAGTAAGTATGTAATAACAAGTAAGGGACTATCGGATTATAGCAATTATATACAGGCGCTTGATACTCACGGTGCCCAGGAAGCTAGTTAGGATAGTATAAAGCGTAAGTTGAGTATATTAGGACAGAGTCTTCGGAATAGTCAATCGAAGACTTAACCAATTATGGCAAAGTAACGAAACTTCTTAAGGATCTTCTAAATGCTGTACAGGGTGATAGTGTACCTGCCTAAAGGACTAGCTAAAGGAATACCTGCCTAATTTTTACACCAATTCGTGATAGGCTCCTAAAACGATAATTGGATCTGGAAACGGGTAAATATATATCCCTTGCCTGCCCGGTGGGGTACTTAGAAGTCCCTGGTTTATCTGTATAACGATACGGAGCTGCAAATTAAGCGATTTGTATATGAAAGAAATCGTGCAGACTCTATTTTGTAAATTTGATGGACCGTTGGCGCAAAATTTGATTAACAGGGGATCGTTTAAGTAGTTTTAGAAATCTAGATAAATTACACTGTACAACATCAAACATGTCCTTTAGATGAAAATATGTGTTTCTTGTATATTTTTAGCTGAAAATAACGAATCTGTAAATATTTTTTGTTTACCATGCACCATTTTCCAAAAAATCCACATTTGAGCTTTTTACGCATCTATATTGTAGCACATATAGAAGCGCTATGCGACCAGTTCCTCATTTTGAAGATCTTCCTATATCTACAGCTCCAGATAAATATACTGTTGATTCAGAGGAAGACGCCTCCGATGACCCAAACCATCAAGATCCTGACTTTCAACCATCTACATCTATAACATGTTCACATCATGAAACCACGCAGGCAGAGCTTAACGATGGAATAGAAGTATGTTAGCTGAATATTGCTGGTCTGTTATCAGGGATACACCAACAGATGCCTACAAGAGGAAACTGCCAAAAAATCATTTTAGTGTTTGTGTTTTCTATAATCAAGTGTGTGTTACATTTCTCTGAGAAGTGGATCTTTTACAAAACGGTATGTGATGGAGCATTTTGGTTTTCATATATGAATCAAGCACTTTTTGTTTATACAGAATCACATAGTTTCATCTAAATAAAGAAAAAAAGTTCAAATTTTTGTACAGTGTTATATGAGGTGGTTGATCCCCAGAAAATAATACCGTAGCATAAGTTGGAATGTATCCACAAATAATAAAGCAGTAGTAAAATATTATGAGGTAAGTGTCACAGTCTAGAAATCAACCCTTGCTTCTTATTTAGTTTGATTAAGAGACTTATTAATGTGTAGGTCCCATGAAAGGTCATAATTTACTGGCAATGTCTTGTTTCTTCATCCCGGAATGTAACATCCTTTAAAATTGCTATTTCTGTGGTCCAACGATTTGCGGCAATGTGGTCAGAGCTGAAAATTGGTGACACATTCTGTGATATCTCGCTGCTCTAGTCTTACAATTTGAGATTAAGGCCTCAGTTTAGAAGAATGTTTGAAGGATTGCTATTTTCTATGTTTTAGATAATTAATTTAGAATTTATTATTTATAAGATTTATCATTTCAGAGATGCAGGTGTACAAGTTTGTTAATATTACTGGAATATGCTTTCGAAATCGACGTAGGTATTATTAACTCGAATAGTTAGAGTTGAGTGACATAGCTATGTAAGTACTGTATAGAGATGACTATATGAGCATTCTAAAAATTATTAGTCGCAATATCATAATTGTGCTCATCTGATTATTCTGGACGCCCAAAAAATCTTTTGTATTATTAAAGCATCAGGAGAATTCCTCTCCTATCGATTGCCTCTCATAATGCATTTGCAGACAGAAGGAAGAGACCGAGACCTTCTATTGTTACTCCACCCACACATCGTCGAGCTTGCAAACGAACCCCTGTCAAAGAGACCCCCCCCTCCTTTCTGAAGGGGGTGGATGAGGAATGAGACGGTGATGAACGAACGAATGGACGACGAAAAATGGGGAAAAAACGAGACAACGGTCATGAAAGAGCAATGTCTTTGTGCGTCAAATAACGAGTGATTTCCCTTCTCCACTCGGGCAATCTTGGCGACGGCGGTGGTGGCTGATGAAGCAAGCTTCTCGCGGCGGCAATCCTCGCTAAATATTGGCATACACACACTAGAGAGAGAAAGGGAGAGAGAGGGCGCGGTTCCTCCTCTCCAGGGCTTATCAATGACTGGTTGGAGGCTAAGAGGCGAGCATCTCATCCAATCCACCGTCCTTCGTGGGCTCCATTATTACGACTTCCCTGGAGGCTCGAGACGATACAATATCAGGTCACTCACTCACTCACTCGATTCCCACCCCCGCCACGCGCTCATCTCGTCCCTGTGCTCTGATTGACGTCTCTTTCACTACACAATTCAGGACTTTATTTCCTTCTCAATGTGTGTTACTTTGTAGGGAAGGCTGTCTCCTTGTCGAAGTTTAGTGATATATTATTAATTTCTGCTGATTATTATATACAAAATACATATAAGTGTAGCTTTATTCCAGATGCTATTTTGATAATTAACTTTAATAAATGCACATTATAAATTTTGTGTCAGATTAAATGTTCATAGTGAATCGTCAGACACCAGTAATCAGTAAGGGAAAAGTCAGCATGCTTAATGTGGAAAAGGCTTGTTCAAAAATTTGCAAAACCGGCAGTGTTGACTTCATCTTTCACCAGGTGTCAACACCGCTATGTCCGTGACTTCCTGAACCTAATTCTGCTAAACATACTACGAATTTGTCAGATCATTTGTAAACTTTTTGTGCATGACATGTGTCCGAGGTACACTGTATAATCCATAATTTTCCGGACACCCCTTTAAAACAATGTATTGGATCATAATTTATATGTCTATGATGTCGAAGGTTATATAAATAGAAACATGGCTTACTGGAGTCATTCGCGATTCATATTAGTCCAGTATGGGTCGCTCAACAGAGCTCAGTGAGTTCCACCCGGTACCATCATAGGATTTAACCTATTGAATGGGTCTGAACGTGAGATTTTTCTTTCTGCAAATACCCTGCTCAATTATATGTGACATAATTATCAAGTGGAAACCTCAAGGAGCAACATCAGTGAGCCGAAAATAGTAGGCTAAAGAAAATCACAGACAGAGATCGTCGAGAGCTTTAAAATTCTGAAATGCCACTTCAAGTACCGCCGGAAACTGAGACCTTGACTGATATCAATCCAAAATGATTTTAGGATGGTGTAAACGTCTCTTGCTACTTCAGCTGAAACGACGGATCTCGGTACACACCCTGGAAGTTGGTCGATTTTGGCTCTGGTGGATATCTGAAGAATGCATCTTTCCTGTGAAGTTGGGAGGAGGCGGTATCATGATATGGGACTCAACTTGTTCCAGTAGCAGGAACTATGTCATGGACCAATTTCTTTCCTATACTTTCTTATGGTACAGGGTTAATGTTTTCTTATTAGGTTATTACACATGAAAGGTGGGATTTCGGGACGATTTAATTTTCATATTCATTAACACCGCCAGATAGTGTTTTGTACTTGTAGTGTAATCATACAGGTACAAAATAAAAGTAAGCCAAATACGGCTACTTTCCTCTTTATGCATTCATAACTATAACAATGTAGCAGGGGCAGCGAGAAACATCAACACAGTCTTTGAAGATGGCATAGTAAATGAACCGGCGTTATGGTATGGGCCTTGAAGAGGAACCGCCATTGACAACAAGGAACTGCGAACAGTAATAGAGTCTTACCCTCACTAAATTGCTAAGAATTCAGGCTTCCACTATTCGATAGTTCCCCGCCATTTGCAAGCATTTGGTAAATTCAAGAAACTTGATAAGCGGGTTTGCCATGACATCACTGAACAAAACGTGAAGAGTCGAAGAACAAGACAACAGTTTAAAAATTGCACAACTTTGAGATACTTTCCAGACCTCTCGCCACCCGACTACTACTTTTTTTAAGCATTTGAATCTTTTTTGGTAGATCAATTATGAAGCAGTCGTGAAAAACGCCTTTGAGGAGTTTGTTCACTCCAGAATGCTGAACTTCTATAAAACTAGCATAAATGAACTGGTATCTCGATGGGGAAAGTAAAAACCTGATGCTCTACTCACCTTTACTTAAGGAATGTATTGAAAGATCGCTAAACTGTAAGCTGAGTTCAGTGATCTTACAATAATTCTATGGACCAGTCAGCTGCAAATTTATTTGAAATAAGGCTCGTATTACCTTAAAGGGAATCTGAATAGTTAGGAAGAATCGTTTCTCCTTCTGTTATTGTACAAAATTCATTATTACATTACAAATGACGACCTAGACCATTGAAATATCTCGTGACTGGGAAGTGAAGGAAAGAGCAAATAAAGAGTTGAAAAATAGAAGAAGAACTTCCCCTACAAACTCCTCCTCCTTTCCTTCTTTCTTTCCTTGTCATTTGTTGGATGCGTGAAATCAAGCGTAAAATGGGCGACAACCCGTTGACAAGAGTGATGATGGAAATCCCAGGCCTAATTATCGAGTTGACGATTTGTCAGTCATTGCCAACAAAAACTTCACGGACGGATCAGAACCCTCGACCCAGCGGGAAACCCACACAGCAAAAACCACGGGAGAAGAAACCTCATCCCCCAGAGAAGGGGTTGAGGAAACGTTCCAACACAAATTTTGTCTCTTCTTTCCAAAATCGAAGATGTCAACCCCCTGCTCGACGCTCATTGTGAGGCTTTGAAAAACATGGTTGTAGCCTTTGTAAACATTTTATGTATAGGAGGAAGGAAACTTTGAAGAATGATCTTCATTTATTGTTATAGAAATATTGTGGATTCATAAAATATTTATTAAAGTAATCTCGATCCTTATGTATGATCTCACATTTATGATAATTAAAAATTTGTGCAATTATACTGGCAAGATGCTTTGATCTGTACGAAAATGCTCAATGCTCTTTTTTCAGGCAACAAAACCCTACAAAGTGGTCCTTCCTTTCCATCAATTTGTTTTTCATAGTTTGGTCCTGTTGTCATTCAGTGCTGTCTGGGCATCCTGAACAATTAGCTTAAGTGAAAGTAGTTCAGCAAGGAAAAGTTTGACAGAGTTTATCTATCAACAGGGCAATTCGTCTTGTCACGGGTCGAGCTGTTACTAGCTCGTTTGATTAGTAGCTCAAGCCCGAGTTTAACACAACGGAATATCTCCGGTATGAATTAGTACATCATAAGCATCCAGAAAAATCATCAACTGTTTGATCCTTTGAAGCAGGAGTGGAGAAGTTGCCTAGAAGTTTGCAGTGTGTTATTATGGCAAAGAGCAGCAAAGTTACTACTTTCCTTATTTAAAAATATCTTTGGTGTTCGCACAAGCTGCAATTCACATAACGTCCTATTTCGTAGAATGTATCACGGACCGTAAGCGTTGATCTGTATAATAGTGCGCCTCGTATCCAACTGTTTTATAGAAAGACATTATAGAACATGAAACAAATAAACTAATATTCAAAAATATTCGTGAATGTGATATCTACATGATTTGTAAACATATAGTAAATTTGGCTTAATGCATTTTGTACAGCACAAACGCGCACCTCTTAGAGGCAGCCAGCGTGACCGATGTGTTTTCAAAGCATCAATTACAGTGGCTCGAATTTCTTTTCCTTTACATTGCGTTTAACACCCATCACGAGGAAAACACGGTTATTCACTCAACTGGGAACGGGGTAACTATTCTACGGTTCGGTGAGGTCGGGTCTACCGTTCCATTTCCGTCGGGGCCCCGGGACGACCAACCTCTGACTCCGGAGGCCTCCGTCCACCTGGTGACCGTCGCACGGTCTCTGGAGAGACCCCAGCGTGTGTCTGTTGTATCGTACGCTTGGCTGCACTTATTTATCGCCTTGACGCCCCACCCCCACCCCCGAGCTGGTGGACGACGTTTGCTTTTCGAGAGGGCAGAGGTCACCACGTGGGACGCATTGACCAGCGGAACCTGCGTGACGAATCCGATCGAAATGCAGCGCGTGTTCCTTTTTGAGGTGGCTATAGCCTGTGTCGAAATGGATAATGGAGTTGATGGATTAACTAACGGAGAAAACATTAGCCCCCTGCGATAGGCTGGGCTGACCCCGCATTCGGGTTGCTCTGTGTCTGCAGTGCATGTAGCGACAAGGCTATCATTAATCGTGAAATTACAGAGTTGGTGTTGATAAAGAACTGCTCCTGTATTTAAATTAGTCGTTTCGTTTAAGCCCCTAGATGTTAGGCTAATCGAGCTCATTGGCTCATGCAGTATATAAATGTATTACAGTAAAACTTGTATGTTTCAGTCTATTACATAAATACCTTTCTAGCATAAGATTTTTTTATCGAGAATCGCTTTAAGGCATTCAGAAGCAGTGCAGTGATGTAAATATAAATTATTTCAATATTCTTTATACTTTCGGACCTCTGAGCAGTTATCGCTGCAGGAGTTGTCTATTAATTTTAATCAGCGCCCCCACTCTCCGCCACACTTGTGTAATGCCCTTTACATTTCCTATGAAGTTTTCATCAAGTTGAAGTCTTTTTCTGCAGGTTTATAGAAACCTTGAAAGTATTTTCTTGAATAATGTTAGCTTTTGGGTTAAGTGTATCCCAAGCTAACTACTCTGAAATCTGGTGAAATAACTGACCTCCTCGGCCAATTAGTTTTACTTAAAATCATCATTGATAGTCCTCCATATTGCTCCCCCAACAGGCCGAAGGCCCAAAACGGGGTTAATTAGGATATATATGAAAATTAATTTAAAAATGAAAGAAACAAAAAAGAAGAGTAAAAAAGAGAAAGAACAAAAAAGAGATTTACAGCTGTCAAAAAAAAAATCACAATCACAACTATAACAAGAATTAAAATATGCATTTATTAGTTAATAAGTAGGAACGTTCTTGGTATTTTAGTATGCCAATTTTCCATTTTAAAAGAAAGCTTATTTTGGAATCCGAATAGAAATCGATTTAAGTGTTCTTGGGGCAGAAATATGCCCATGAAGAATCTTGTTGAGAATATTAAAAAGACAAGTATCCAGAATCCGTGACTAACAGAAACAATTCTCTAAGCTAACTTTACAGAAACGATTACAATTAAAATCTAGTAATTTTATGCTGTGAAAGCGTAAATTCTTGAGAGCAACCAGAGAACCAGATATGGACACAATAAGTTATTTTCGGAATAATAATAGACTTATAGAGTGTGATAAATGTGCTTAAATCCTTAAAAAATTAACATACCTAATAATTATCCCCAATTCTAGAACACGTCTGTGAGATTAAATGCGCTAAGTGTTTTGAAAAGGAAAGGTTATTTTGAAAGATAATACCAAGATCGTTTGCACAGTATTTTCTCTCTAAAAGGGTATTCCCTAAAACGTACCTGCTAACAAAGTTAAAAACAAAATTAAGAAAGATTTTTTTTAAGGACTTGACCATTTTTGCAAAGACCAGTCGGAAATATACTCCAAAGCATCCTGAAAAGCAGTAATTTCAGTTCAGCTAATAATTACTGAAAAATATTAAAAGTAAAGCCGATACATTCGAATTTAGTTTTAGTGGAAGCAAATCGGCAATAAGTAAACGCCATTACAAAAAAAAATCTATAGAATAATAAGTTAACAAGCCTACAGCTACTCAGAACAAATATTTAATTAATAATTAACATTAAATATTATTATTAATTAATTTTGTTAATTGATTAAACCGATTAAACTGATTGATATCTAGAATTACATTGTTTACGGTTTTGCGCGATGTTGATTGGAAAATGCTTAAAAAATAATTGAAAAAAATCTTGTAAAAGCAGGCTTAATATAAAAATGTCTAAAAATATCATATTATAAAAATAACGTAAATAAATATTAAATAAAATTAAATTTAAAATACGAATGAAATTTTAATAATAAATTAATATGTTGGTATTCTCATTTTTTAATGTAAAAATCAGTAAACTAAAATATATCAAACAAATTTAACGAAACTATCATTTGGATAACTTACAACCTATTTTGTACACTGCTGCTGATGATCACAATGTAATCGAAATATGCGTATAGATCCAACAATAAATTGATATGGACAAGAAGTTATGAATGTTTTCTCATTCACATTTTATACCGTTTCGACGAAAATAAGCTTCGACTTATTTAAGTTTTAACTTAATCATTTGTCTTTTTTTGGTCAAAAGACTCTACAGCATTTCTCATTCTTTTTAAAAGCATGGTCATTCCAACTATCGACTTTGCAACTGTTATTTGAGCAAATGCTATAAGGCGAATGTTAATAAATTTACGGCCTTCAGTCTTTAAACAAATGCACATCATAACAAATTTCTTTCTACACATACCGAAAAGTGTCTATTTAACACGATCTTTTATTTGTATGACATGCCTTTCGATATTAAAAGTTCAAGTATGATATTCGATGCAAAAACTTGTGCTATATTAATAGCTATATTAATGTTTAATGAATATTAGTAAAATAAAGCTTTAAAAACTCAACTCAAGAAAACAGTAAGAACTAAAATATTTTAAAATTATTAAAAGTTTTTATGAAGTGTCGAAAATAAAATCTTTAACAATTTTAAAAAATTTTAGTTCTTATCTGTTTTCTTGAGTTGAGTTTTTAAATGCTTTATTTTACTAATATTTAATATTCAATGAATTTAAAATTAGAAAAACTTGAATAAATTTTTATCTTTCGGGAAATAATATATATCACCATAAATCTCAACAAGAGAATAAGTAAAAGAGAAAAATGAAGCATTTTTACCACCCTTATTCTCAATATGAAAGTTTAAGTTTTATCATTTAGAAGAAATAATCTTATTGGCAAAAACAAATTCTGACGTCACAAACTGCTCCACGCAAATAAAACTCCATAGATATGCAGGAAAAATGAATCTATTTAAATTTTTTTGTGGGGGAAAAAGCCCGAAATTGGAAAGGAAAATTGCTAAAATGTGTTGTCATCAGGAACAAACCTGTATGCAAAATTTAAGAGCGAATGGAAAAGCGGGAGTGCTTCAAAACTCGACTGAAAGGTTCCGTACCATCTCACAAGATCCAAGAGCGAGTTAATATAAGGATGATAATAATAATAATAATAATAATAATAATAATAATAATAATAATAATAATAAAAGATAAATTTGTTCTTGTTTCCAGAACTTAATGATATAATAATATGATTAGTGTATGTATTGAAATGATAAAATAAAAAACATTTTCATAAAATATCTATATTCATCTTCACTTTTTTAATCATTTTACTAGAAATAGAATCGAGTTTTTTTTATTGTTTTGCTATTAGCAATTTTCTTGAGATTGAGAGTTTGGCTTTATTGTTGTTAACATCATTTTATTTTTCAAAAAATATTTTTATTTTAAACATTTTTCAAGTTTTATCTAATTCGATTGATGATTTTAAAAATAAATTTTATGGCTTATTGTGATTGCAGCGGTTTTTTTTTTTGGTTTTTTTTTTTTTACCAAATTGGATAATGGTTATTCATAAAACAATTACACTAGTCAACACACATTTTGTGACTAAGACCGCACAAAGTGTTCTTAGTAGTAATTTTTAGGTAAAATCCGAATCTGCTTTTAGATTTTTTCTATCACGTCAAGTTTCCAAGTTATGCACATCGAGACTTCTATGTTAAAGTAATGGGAGTGAAGAGAAGCGGCTACATTGTTAAAGTATCCATATTTTGGGGCCGCAAGGAAATTTACCAGGACCCAAACACTGAATTATTTAAAAATGTTTCATTGTAAAACAAGAAAGCTGTGCGTGCTAGAGAAATTTAAAAATTATATTCGTAATCAGCAGAAAAAATACTACCAAAAATCACCCATTTTCATTTTGTCACAATAAAAATCTTAAATTTTGTTGGCCAGTGTTATTAGCCGAATTATGTGGTTTGTTCATAATTTTTTCTTTAAACTATTCTGTTTTCAAAGATAATCCATAAAAGACAATCAGTTAGCATATGATTTGATCTATCAAAATCATATTTTAACTAAGATCAATGAAAGTCAAGTCATTGTTAATTAGGAAGGGGCACATAAGGACTAAGTGATAGTAGAAAAAAATTATATTATTTATTATTATTCGAAAATTTTATGTCAGAAATTAAATATAATTTAAGAAATAGAATTAATGTAAACTGCAATTATATATTTTCCTGATCTGTAGGTAAAAATGCTATTCTTATGTTAATTTAAGAAACTTCTTAAGCTTAAGCTAAATCAATTATTTTGAATTACCATTAAAATTGGCTTTAAAACAAATATCAATTCATTCTAAAAAAGAAAAAAAAAAAAAAAAAGTCACGAAAATTCGAGAACAGGTGACAGGAGTCACAATCGAATGACGTCATGGGTTTCGTCATAATCTACTGTTCGTATGTCATCGGTTTACAAAAGGTTTCCTTCTGAGGTTCGTGAAGCGGAACTATCGCGGGGGAGGCAAAAAAAGCAACTCAACAATGCGGTTTCAGTCAATGAGCGGATAATGATTTGTGTACTGGCGATGAGGGGACCCGTTCTAAGGACACCTCGTGTTAAGTTAGGCTTTGTTATATATTTATTTATTTTATAGGTGAATGAATATTATTTTTTAGAAATTTAATTTTTTTTTAAATTAACGATTGCTCTGGGGTGTTTTGATGGAGTAGTTTTGGTAATAGTTCATCCTATAAAATAAATAACCTTTTCTTTTGGAAAAGATGATTAATCATTTCATGCCGTTTAGGGATTATTTATAACGTTTCAATGATAAATCGTAATGACAGTGTGGAAACAATGTTGACAGATGATTTTAATTACTATTAAGCTAGGAACTGGTTTCAACCTTCATCGCAGATGATTTTCAGTCCCGAATAGCTAGGGATTGAATTAAGTAAATATTAAATTGTAAAAATTATTTTTATGGATGGTTCATGCTTTTGGAGCTTACAAATTGCTAATAAATGAGACTTTTTATGTGGGAGTAGGAGTTATCCTATCTGTGCCATTAGGATGAAAGCATATGGCGAAAAATAAGAAAATTATTGGAATAAAATATTGGAATAAGATAAACCATCATATTTGTTTTTCAAAAAAAATGCCCCCCCCCCCGGTGGGAGGGGGGGGGGACCCAACCACCCCCGCCCTGCCAAAGTAGATAGCGATCGTAACAGACACCTGCATTTTAGACAGTTGTGCGCGTGTGTGCTCGGATTATTGGGGGGACCCCGCGCGGTGTTCGCAGCTGTTGGAGAGAATCCGATGGAAAGCCCTCCTTGTTTTCTTTGGCAACACTTTTTCCCTTCTAATCGTCGCTAATAAGGGACGCCTCTCCTCCTGTAGGAGAAAGCAGAGAAAAAGGAAAGGAAGGAAGAGAGAGACTCGGCAGGGAAGAAGAGCACCCAACAGAAAAGAATGGTTTTCTGTCCAGATAGAAGTGATAAAAATGGGAGAGAAGGCGACTTAATCCCTTTCAAACCGACTGCCCACCTATCATGACCTTAAATAAGGTTCCAACCGAGGGGGGACTACGGTGAACTCAAGTTGTAGAGGTTTCGCTTTTGGGGGTGCCCAATGCAAACATGGGTTTTGGGGGTCAAAGGCCTTTTGGGACATACGAATCGTCCTATCTCCACCCAGTCTCAATGAAAAAGAGAGAAATTGACAATAACCAAAGACATTCCATTCATACTTAGGATATGAAACCTCCCGTTATAAGTGGCTTCTTGTTTTGTTTTGAACTTGTCTTGAGGTCAGGTTGCTAGCATTAAGTTTAAAATAGTATTTGGGCGAAGATTAGGGACAAGATAAAATTGTATTGAGCCAAAAATATGAACATCTGTTTAAAGTTGTTCACTGAATATAAACCTACTTGTAGAGAGAAAAGTGGAGTTCTTGTGTTACGATTGGCGACCTGAGTTTAGAGAGTTTAGAATTTCCAAGAATTAATTTACAATTTTCTAATGTTAATTTTTATTTTTTCTGATTTCCTAATATTCGCAATTGTATCTAATAGTGTTCTTAACTGTTATAAAATTTAAAATTTTAAACATAGATTTAAATCTAAGATTCTTCCAAAGATATAAGAATCTAACTTAGGATTATGAATTGTTAATAAAGCGATAGATAGAATCTTTCCTTGTTCCTTATATTTAGGCGTTAAAAAATATGTTGAATGCTTATGGAAAGCGATAGTGGATCTAAAATAACAATTTAGATTTAAGCATTTACAAAGTTTTTTTACAAAATTTCCATGTGTAGCAGCAAATAATTTGCTCCAAATGACTACTATGAGCTCTCATACAGGATTCTAAGCGCCGCTTTATCTTAGAAGCTCTCTCCCATATTCCAGAAAACTCTTAGAATATGGGAAAAGTGTACTGCATACAAACGCCTGGCTTCATTCGCAATGTAATTAGCATGTGTACACATAAGGTGTATATCTGTCTGATTAGAGTAGGTTTCCACTGAAAAACGCGAATAATCCCTGAATGTCACCGCGTTGCCGAAAGCGCGTTAATGAAATATAATGATCAATCGTAGAAATTATAATTGATCCAGATTTGACTGATCTAAGTGTAGTAAAGGTAGCATGTGTAACCTATAAACATGGAAATCAGAATTAACGCCTCCCACAATGAAATTGTTTCAAATTTCGGTAACCATCCTGCCTTCTTCTGTATGTGATGATATACAGATATATGGATTGAACAGAAATATTTACACAAAAACAGTCAATCAGAGATACAGTAAATTAATTAAGACTTAAAAGTATGAACTGACGCTGAGAGGTCCAAAATTAAAGAGCCAATCAGAACAAAGTAAACTTATCTAATTTGGTTAATGATATCAGTTCATCTGCTGATAGGTCCAGAGGGCCAGCTTTAATAGGTTCAACAGCTTGGTTGGATCAATTTTACTAATTTATAAAGCTTCTAGAAAATTTATATTTTTAAGTTTATTGCGGTAATGAAAAACTTTGACGTTGCCGATGAAGACTTGGTGGACGGTTTCTAGTACATGAGGGGCCATTAAAATTTCTATTTATAAGCAAAATGTCTCTTGAATCTGGTATTGATATATTTCCGACTTTGATCACACGAACCATAACTCAGTTCGTAAATTTCTGATCTTTCTAAACTGGGAATTTGTTCCTTGGTACATCCTATAGCAGGCTTTTCAAGTTATTTCCACTTTTGCATGCAGTGTTAAGGCCGAAATTGCGGATCATTTTGGTTATGCCTTTGCGTTCTTCTCAGTAAGGTTTAGGCTAATGATGTCTTCTATTTTCTTGCGTTTTAATTGTTTTTTAATTGATTCTGAATAATACACCTGTAAGGAAAATATCAATAAATGGGAAATTTCTAAGTAAAACATAGAAAATAGATCCTTAAAGTAAATGAATGTTTATTTTAAATGAATTTGTATAAAAGTAATAAAATATGTCCAAGAGGTGTATTCGTACATGCTAATAACAAACCGAACTGAAGAGGCATTGCTAAGAAATACGACCTTATTTATTACGACCGATGCGTTTCGATAGTTTCGTCATCATTTATGTTTTATTTTTAATTATTGGTTAGAGAATTATTTATGAATGTAGTTCGATTTTTGAATTCTTCATTTGTAATTTGACGTCGTAGATTGAAACTGTCGAACCGCATTGGTCATAATATATAATAATGCATTACTTTATCAAGCCCCCTTCTTTCCCATTTTCTTTTAAACAGCATTCATTTATAACACCAAAAGAAGAAATCACTGTTCCACATAAATGAATACTGATTAAAACTGTGTTATCAGCATAACTTTTCGTGTTTGGGTGTTATCCTAGTGTCCATATTTTGGCTGTCTTATATTTCTATTAGCATTCATTTATTTTACTTTGGCCAGTTTATCAAGCGATCTCTGAAAAAATCCTGTAACATGACCATCGATTCATTTGGTTAAGTGAATACTAATTGGAGGAAGATTTATCAAGGGTCATCGGAAGCTTTTAGATTTTTTTCTTTTCATACAGATTCGGGATAATCAACAGTCTGAATCTCTCTTGAGTGACACACAATTGATCTGGATTCATATCCATTAAGTCAGACCTCGGACATTCGCCAGGTTAGGTTACAGAACCCGTCGCGATTGAGGAGGATTCGCGGATACAGTATCGCCTAATGGATATTTGTCACAAGCAAAGCATGGAAAGCTTAAACGCATGGAAAGTTATAATTTACTATGAAAATTAAGCACAAACACTTCCGTAAGGTTTTTCGAGGATTTCGTGGATGTGCGAAAAAATCGCGGATGCAAATAAGATCAATTTTAATGAAATTTTCGCGGATCTGTGAATTCGCGAATCACGAAGTGCGAATGTCCGAGGTCTGACTGTATTTGCTGTTTATTGATTCTAAATTAATAAATATTCCGCCAGGTTCTTTATGTTCTATACCTTTGCAGCGTTATCTTCTGCGTCACAATCTACGTATTTTGTTCTTCTTTTATTTGTTTACAAGCGCGTTCTTGTTCGATGTCAAAAACTTTTTCTGTATCGACACCCTCAAAGCCCAGTTTTTTGCTGGATTTGAAAGCGCGTTTAATCAAAAATTTTACTACGTATTAAAAGAACGCTGGCAATAATTTAACCGCGTGTTGATCACAAAAATAATTTACCCTCAATAGCCCAATAACAAATCTTCAAATTTCCACTATCCCGTGTTTATTGAGTTGCCAGGTGGCTTTGATCACAAACTAAATACAGCTTCAACCTGTAAAAGAAAAGACGTACCTGGAATTAAAAACTGAGCGAAACAAACCCCATGACTGTATATGACTACATATTATTTGGCTCATACCCTTCTCATAGGTCTTACCTTCTAAGATATTTATTATATTATTATTTTTTGTACCTTGATCATAGGAACATACACCATATTGCTATTAATGACCGGTCACTTTCGATTTTAGACGTTTTGTCGAATATCTAGAAAAATACTTGACGAATTATCTTGAAATTTCATGGGTGTAAAAAGGATGTTACACCTCATATATTTCAGCAAAGGTTTTCTCCCGAAGGCAAATAGGGGACCAGCAAAGAAGTGAACCAAAAAAATAATGTTTGTAATCACCCTGTAAAAAATAATGCTTGAAATGCATTATAGCTGTAGCATATGCTTAAGAGGCTTGTTTTACTTTTCTGTGTTCATTTGTATGAGAATAGCACGTATATTCATGGAGATATAAATGTTTCTTTAAAAAGGTCGAAATGTTTTCGTAAGTTTTTTGTTTATAACACGCAAGATTTTCAACCCAATGCAATGCCATTTACAGAAAACTTGACAAACTACAGTACAGACAACATCCTGCAATCAGAATAGAAAAATATTAAATATTTGATGATGTATGAGTATTTTTACTAAATAATGTTTAACTGCGCATGCGCA
>JAHWFO010004499.1:6597652-6659230 GCA_023313115.1 Rhysida immarginata
AAACTTTTATTTTTGGATCGGACACCAGTATCAATTTCTTCTTCTTACGCTGATATGAAGTCAATATTTTTTCATATCAGCGTAAGGAGAAGAAGTTGATACTGGTGTCCGATCCAAAAAAAAAAGTTTGGAGAAAGCCCCTTATCGTTTTGTTTATTTTTGAGAGCAACTGAAATTCAACTCATTCTGTCGGCGATATCTTTCTCAATTTTCACGATATTTGCTTGGACTTTTTATAAGAGTAGCTCTATACATTTGGCTAATCAATTATGCAAAAGACAATTTGGTACGCATGCGCACGCGCAGTTAAACATTATTTAGTAAAAATGCTCATATTTCATCAAATATTTAATATTTTTCTATTCTGATTGCAGGGTGTTGTCTGTACTGTAGTTTGTCAAGTTTCCTGAAAATGGCATTGCATTGGGTTGAAAATCCTGCGTGTTATAAACAAAAACTTACGAAAACATTTCGACTTTTTTAAAGAAATCTTTATATCTCCATGAATATACGTGCTATTCTCATACAAATGAACACAGAAAAGTAAAACAAGCCTCTTAAATATATGCTACAGCTACAATGCATTTCAAGCATTATTTTTTACAGGGTGATTGCAAACATTATTTTTTTGGTTCACTTCTTTGCTGGTCCCCTATTTGCCTTCGGGAGAAAACCTTCGCTGAAATTATGAGATGTAATATCCTTTTTACACCCTTGAAATTTCAGGATAATTCGTCGAGTATTTTTCTAGATATTCGACAAAACGTCTAAAATCGAAAGTGTCCGGTCATTAATGGCAATATGGTGTATATTGCAGTCACTTTGGCTATATGATTTACTTTTGAATAGGCCGAGAGTTAAATATAATATCAATAATTCCTATGTTAGCATTTACTTCTAAAAGAGATGCGTTTATAACTCCAAGATTTAGAATGGTTTCTCGTATATTATTATTCAACAATCGGGAAAGAAATACCATTCGGGACTCTTGAAATAATTTATGCAGTGGTTGCGATTGTTATGTTAGAATTTGTTTTATGAGCCCATCATATATTTACAGTGGAAATACGTAGATGTAGATAATCATTGCTGTTCCTGATAGGTAGAGTTATTCCAAATCATGTATGTTTATTTAGATTACTCGTGCAAATTGGTAAAATTTACTCAATTAGCACTACCCACAATTGCTTTCTCTTAGATTACAGATCACTCGTATAAGGTCACTTAATATTTATTTTCATAGCATCGATTACAACTTCCTCAACTTCTTCCTTTCTCTTCCCCTTTTCATTCCACAAGTTGATGGGTCTGTCACCTAAAGACATGGAAAACGTGGACTCCCCCTCGGATTGTTTCTTCATACCCCACAAGGAAATGCTTTATTTTTTTTATCCCTTCCTGACATATTTGAAAGTCTGCACTTTGTTCAAAGCTGCCAGGGCTCCTCCCCGTCAATCAAGGACTACTGTCAGAAAAAGGAAAGACGACATAAGAAGGGCCCTTTTTAGTACCCCCATCCCCCTACTCTCTCTTTACGTTCCCCCACTTTGCTTTCCTCGTCCTCTTTTTCTTGGTTCTATTTTATGCTCGTTATTGTTTTTTGTCAAAATATCTGAAGATTTGCGAACGCTTTATGGTCATTTTTAAGGCGGGGGGGGGGGTCGTTGAATTAAATTTGAAATAATTAGGCAATTAAGATATTTGTTTATATAAAATTTTAATTTACTAAATTGAATATCAAGTTACTAATTTAACGATTGTTGTTCAAAATAATTTTTTAATTTTCGAATTCAGTTGTTCAGCTTCTCACGACTCTTATGACGAGATATCAAATTGTTTTGTGGTTTCTCAGAGTTAGCAGTAATTATGTTCAAATTTGGTTAAATTATCTCTAAACAATTATTTAAATTGACAAACAATCCTTTCAATTAAGAACAATAGCACTTTGCATGTAATTTAATATCGAAGACGCATTTTTACCCACGGTATACAATCACGTAGCCACGTCTTTGGTCAGTGACTATTCCTATTACGTCCGGCTATAGCGCTATCGAGACCAAGACATTTAATAACCTGGAGACTTATCATGTGAAATTGCATAGGAAAACGGTTGTTGTTGGGTTAAGTCGAAGGTGGCACAGATGGAGAAGCTCTCTCTCGTTTTGGGCTCCCTAAGGTCTTTATCCTGCTTACGGGCAATCTAATCCAAAGGATGGGTCAGGTTTCAGTTGTAGAACTCATTGGAGACCACGGACTTAACCAATGAGCGATCATCTCCCTCGTGAGCACCACGAGAAGAAAGACATTTGTCGTCTCTCATCGTCACCCTTCCACCGAGAGAACTTGTCTTAGTCCTCCCTCCACCTTCTTTCAACCTCTCACTTCTCGAATCTTACCCCCCCCCCCCCTTCTTAACCCACATTCCCCTATCTACCCACATTCTTTTCATTGAATTGCTTTTTAATTCCTAAATATTCCAGCTTTATTATGAATTGAGCTACACCCATAAGCATTTTCCATTCTTATGTATTGTAATATATAAGCTTAGATCTTGTATTATATTGTAGAGTAGCTTGATGATGCTTAAGGGCAGAAATAAAGTCGTTTGCCAATAGTAAATGTAATTTTTAGAATTTTCAACAAATTTAAAAGGTTCGTTACTTAATCCTATATATCTGTCTGTCCGAACTTTTTTTTAAGGTGCGGGTCGTATGATATGTGAAATAAGAAATGAACGTGTCTTTATCGCTGATTACGAATATCGCATCCAAATTTCTGTGAGACCAATGGTTTCCTAGATATGCCATTTTTCGGAAAATCGGTTTTTGAATAACGTATCTCGTAAATGGTCAGTCATAGTAAAATTGAACACATGTTGCCATAGTTCTAAAGACCAAGTGACTGCCACCCCCACAACTTTGACCCCCATTGGCCCAAACTTTATAGTAATGTAGATCTTGCCTAGAGGAATCTGCATACCGAATTTCTGTTCTTTAAATACCTAAATACACATAGATCTTTTGGTCCACTCTAATTCCCATCCCTGAAAATCCGACCCCAAGAATGGAGCTACTAATTGGTTTAACAGTGTCCGTCTGTCCGTCCGTCTGTCCCCTTCATAATTTCCGCATTTTTTGAGGTAGAAGGTTGAAGTTCGGAATGGAGCTTACTATGTCCCCAGTGGGCTATTCGGAAGTTTAGTTTTGATTAGCCCACTGGGATCGGAGTTTCGGGGATGGGAATTAGAGGGGGACCAAAAGGTCTACGTGTATTAAGTATGTAAAGAAGAGAAATTCGGTGTACAGATTCCTCTAAGTTAGATCTACATTGCTATGAAGTTTGGGCCAAATTGTCCCAATGGGGTCGGAGTTGTGGGGGTGGCAGTCACTTGGTCTTTAGAACTATGGCAACATATGGCATGTGATATATCATTCGATCGGAAATGATGAGAAACGAAAGAAGATAGAGCTCTTTTTACATTTTCTAAATACTACGTTCGAGAAAATTAATTTTTCGATTTACAAAATTAGGAGGGGGATTAAAAAGTGCAGTAAAAAGGTAAAAATAGATGATCTCAAGCCTTTTGCTGCTTTCCCATACCTTCATCGAGAGGATTAATTTTTTGTTCTATATATGGCGTTTAAATGTAACAGTGTAAACTCTAGTGCAGTAAGATACAATTTACCAACTCGACAAATGAGAGCGATATTGCAATGAAACGGGGATTATATCATTCTCAAATATGGACTTGCATATGGTTTCATCCTTCCTACATTTTTGTATTTATATAATTCATATTTAAGTATTCCGTTTTTATGGTTTCATGCTTTATTCTCACAGAGCCATTTATATACCCTCTCTATCTTGTACAATTGAAAAACTTGTGCTTATTCATGCGCATCCACTTATGTGCACTCAAATATGCCCACTCATAATCTAGAATAACTAAGGGAATATCTGGTGAGCGTAAGGTCTTTCATTAACTTACAAGTGCTTCAACACCTTATTGACTATGTCAACCTGTATGTGTTGTAATACGACCAAAGCGGATCCAATAAAATATGATATAGGTGTTCCTGATTCATTGGCAATTTCTGATTCCCTTCAATTGGTTTGTACTATTACTGGTGTCCGTAAATGCAAGCACTCTTTCTACGATAGCAACAAAGAGCGATCGTTTGTCATTTGTAAATTCTACGTACGTACGAGAGTTTATCTACACTATCTTTAGACATTAAGTTCGATTTTTCTATTTATATCATCAATTTCAAATTATAATCCTCGATAATTGCTCGAGAATTGAAAAGAAAAAATTTCCAACGATTAAACGGGTGAGCGAGGTGTGAAATGCAAACGAGGCAAAAATTACAGGTTGTACCTTTGAGTTTGTCGCTCTCGATATCGGTTTTATATACGTACAACAACAGTATATTAAAAAAAACTACCTACGCTCCTTTCATCATTACCCTCTCTTCCCTCCTCCATCTTCAATAACGCGTGCTTGGTAAAAACTTCGATGCGAAGTGACGTTTTCAATCGATCGATCGGCTGTAGTAGAGAATAAAAAGAGAGGAGGGGAGGCCCTGGTTGGCTCGTGATCCCTGACGTGATAAGTTGGCGTGAACAGACAGAGGGTTAAATGCGAAGTAATTAAATATTGACAAGGGGTAATTTTTCACCCGCCGTCTGTGTGGGAGTAAAGACTCCGTTTCCGGTCGAATGATTAACCCGCTATTAATGGAGAGCAACTTCTATTTCTCTATTTCACACTAATTTAATGGGAAATTCTGCGACAAACGCACTTGGGGGTCTTAATCATCTGGTGGCATACAGCACCCCTCCTCACCTGAATAGTAAAGAGTTTGACGCTGCTAATTTCATTAGCTTTGCTATGGAAAGTTTGAGGTGAGCTAGGAAGTGAGCAGTTGGGATGTAAATTGGATGATATTATTTTAGACAAGTAGAACCTAATTTTTAGACTGGATTTATAAAAGTTGTGTTGATAATGTTTCTCTTTACTTTGCTCATTTTTTCACCAATGACAGGATTATTAAATATGGAATTAATTCTCCCGAGGAAGGTATAAGAAAGTAGCGGAAGCCCTGAGATCATTTGTTTTTACCCTTTTATCTAAGGTCTTCACCCTACTCCTTCCCCGTGACCTAGACGAGTTAAAAGAACGCATTACGGTAGCGATACGTGGGTTTGATGGAGACATGTTATGCGGGTTTGGGACGAATTCGACTATAGGGGGGCATATTGAACATCTTTAACTGTGTCACAATAAACTTCAAGAGTTTTTCTTTAAGAATCCGTATGTGGTGTGTCTATATTCTGAATAGCTTTGATGTAATAAATTTTTAAAAGTGTGAAGTTCTTTTGTAATCACCCTGTATAATCGCCCCTCTCCGATGTTTACCACCTTCTGCTACACTTCTGGAAAGCGTTCAACACCAATAGGGCGTCAATCTCTGTTGATGTCCAAGAGTGATCGCCCTATTGCATGGATAATGGCGGTTTTTATGCTGTAGAGTTCCCTCTAAGTGGCTCTATCGGCAATCAACATCCAGTAGCGAAGCAAGATGCTGAATAGTGTGGTTGTCAATTTGGGATATCCTGAACATCATCTCTCCTTTCTCTAAACATTTTCAGCCATCGCGCCACCTTCTGAAAAGCCTTTTGTACTACGACCTCGTGCAACCTCATTTTTCCAAGAATTTTGATTCAAGTATCCTCCGGCATTTTAATGCTTCGTAGCATTTGACTGAATTTCGTATAACCGTCACCACTCCTTGCACTGGCTCATCTCCACTGTTTTAAACTAGTTCTGATCTCCACAACAGCCCAGCGTCGCAATAGATTTGACTGACGTAGCAATAGTGCTGCTATTACTATTTTATCCAACTCTTGTACCTATTGTTATATGTCCACGGCAAACACATATCAGTTTTATAAGACTTATCTTTCCTCCAAAACCCAAAGTTTTTGTGGTGTCCATCACAGAGGAAAAAGTGAAAAAATAAGTAGGACCTGTAGAGTGGATTGTCTACATATGAAAGAAAAAGAACCAGGTTTTATGATGACATCATTTTCCAACAATAGGTTGCCACATGAACAAGCGTTCTATACAAGACATTACAGCCCTTCTGGTGAGCCATCAAATAGAACGAGCTTCCATCACTGTTATAAAAGGAAACTCGTTGTTATAAAAGTTTTGGATATTAGTGTTCAGAAACTGTTATTTTTCCCCCAATAGATGAAATCGAAGCTGAAACGAAACCGAAACAAATCTGACACGTTATGATAAGCGATTGATCGGCAGGTTGAATACGATACTCTGGTTGTATGGCTGCTGGCTTTATTGCGTCATTACTATGCTCAGGTTCATAGCTAAAAATATTACAACGATAGCTCTAGGTAGACTGTTATAGATTTCCCTCGCAGATGAAAAGAGACCAATTTCATGAATAAACCAGGCATCTATAACCGATAAGCACATATGTTAAGGACGTGCCAATACTGGAGAATATGAAACATGAATATGTAAGTCTAGATGAAAAACACTTGAAAAGAAGCATATATACGGATTAAAATGAAGAAAAATATCAAATAATAAGTTATCAGATGATGATAACAACAACAAAAATTATAAAAATGAAAAAAAAAATCTACGTCATCTGTGCCTGGATTCGAACTGGCGACCTCGGATCTATTGCGGACAGATATATAAATATGTAAACTGAGAATTTTTTTTTTCAATTTTATACTACTAGGAACTTTTTAAATTTTAAATCTTTCAAATAAATTAAAAAAGCAAAATAAAAATGCTTTGGTAGCGGTGGGATTCGAACCCACGCCTCCGAAGAGACTGGTGCCTAAAACCAGCGCCTTAGACCACTCGGCCACGCTACCTGCTGATTTTGTGCGATACTGATGTTAGAAACTTGTGCAATGTTAATTTCAATAGTTTGTTTATTAGGTATTATCAGCTCTCAGATTCATCTTATTCCCTTCTCTTGTTTGCTCCTTCTCTCTATCTGTTGTTGAAGTTCTCTCCAGGCTTACAACTCTCTCTCTTTTCCTGTCTAATAAAGCAAGGCGAACGGGGGTGGAGAGTAGGGGGGGGGGGGAAGAGGAGATCATCTATTGACTCTTCCCTGCAGCTGTCGATCACTGCCAGGGACTGTCATGCTCTAACATGTGTGCAAAACATCATTACAAATATTATTGTCTGGCTGCCCCACGATCCCAACTGCTCGGCAAAGGTCCGCTTGTTATTAGCGGGTGAGAGGAGTGCTCACTGCTGGAGGGAGGATTGGAGTAGACTCCTTCCTCTCACCACACTTGGATTGTGTGGAGAAGCCCACCCTCCTTACTCCCTTTTCCTTTTTCCACCCCCACACCTCATCATCTTCTAAGCTTAATGCGTTGCTTCTGTTGAACCTCCAATCACGTACGCGAAAGAAGGCGATGGAAATGATTCCGGCAATCGGCTCCGCTCTCTGAAAGGTTAACTGGTGCGGAAGTAATCGGCACACAAGGTAAGGTAAGATGTTGAAAGGGAAAAAAAATCTTTTTAATTTTAAACTTAATTAGCTCCCTCGTTTCTTAAGAATTAACGTAGAGCGATTTTATATAATTTTTCCATAGGGAACTATTGTGCATATGTTACGGCTTTAATTCAGTCGATATCTATACAACGCAATTTCAGGCATCTCCACTGAATTCTGGTTTTTCGATTCAATTCGATTCCTACTATTCGTCCTCATTGTGTTTGGAAATTCACCAAAGTAGATACACAGCTAATCAATTTGAGTCATCCGTTTAGTAGTCCGCCGATTTCTATCAATATCAGGGGCGAAGAAGCTATGTACCATAACACTACCATAAGAACCTTGAGTTGTGTCGATGAAGTACCAAAGAAATAGGACTTCACTGTAAACGAAGTTTCCTTTTTTTTTCAGAAGTCGATTGTTTCGTATAGATATGCAACTGTCGATTTAGATCCAATTCCAGACTCATGGTTCTGCCAGATATGGGTCGAGAATAGTCTTGGTTAAAATTACTTCTCAGTTGTTGTACAGTGGATGTCCTATTTCTTTGTACAGGGTGAGTTTTTTAAAAGTGGCCCGGTGAACAACGTGCAAAAGTGAGCATGAAAAGAGATAACAATGATCAAAGATCACTGCAAATAACCTAGAGTAGATGCTGGAAGTGTCCTCCATTGACCTCGAGGCACGTGTGAAGGCGTGTCCACATGTTCCTGAAGGCACGAGCAAGGGTTTCCGCTGGAATGGCTGAATGGCTGCCTGGACGTTTTGTTGTAGGTCGGCGACTGTGCGCGGATTGTTCTGGTAGACCACACCTTTCAGTGTATCTCAGAGGAAGAAATCGCAGATGGATAGGTCTGGCGACCGTGATGGCCAAGGCTGTTATGTTCCTCGACTGATCACATGTTCGGGTGGGAACATTTCCTGGATGCAGTCAAGTGTTGCGTGTTCAGAATGGGCTGTTGCACCATCTTGCTGAAAGTAAGCGTTGGTTGGTTGGTTTGGTTTGTTTGGTATTAACGTCCTTTTCAACTGCTATGGTCATTTCACGACGGCGTTATAGGGGCCGCAAATTTTTCCTCGCAAGGGTTCTTTAACGTGCAGTCGGCAAACGACTACACGGGACCAACGGCTTTACTTCCCTTCCGAAGGAAGTGCGGGATCTCAGGATTTCCCTCTGGAAAATCCTCGTCGTCCTCGGCGGGGATCGAACCCGCGTACTCGGGCATTAGAGGCGAGATCACGCAACCGAGTAAGCGTTGGCACGTTCGTCATCAGTAAGTTGTGCGGTAAACACGTTGAAGATGTTGTGCACATAACGGTCGCTATTCACAGTTTCATTGAAGAACACAGGGATGATGCGGCAGGCGGAGACAGCACACCACACTCAGATTTTTTGGGGATGCGGTGGAGACTCCATGAACACATGCAGATTGACAGAAGAGAAGTGGCGCATGTACTGTGAGTTGACGTAACCGGACAGATGAAATGTCCCTCTCTCAACTGCGCAATATCACATGAATGACAAGTATTTGAAAACTTACTGCGCAGCATTTCGCTCCGGGCCATTTTAAAAAATTCACCCTGTATAAGGGCGATTGATTGTCTCGTGACTGATTGTCTTTTATCCTTTCAAGAACCCATTCAGCTGCTTCGTTGTTTCAATCGTGGTCCAGCTCCAGCTAAATGAGTCCCTTTTCGAAGAGAAGTCTCTCTTTTCCCTTATGCTGATCAAGTTCTGTGATTAGGCTCAACCTACTGCTTCTTAACTAATTGATATGTATTAGCTTGTATCACATGACATCAAACCATTTTGCTTAAAAACGAACTAAAAAAATTATATACACTTCACACACTTTTCTAATTCATTAGTCAGTAGGTGTTTAAGGCTCTTTCACTAAAACATGATTCCGCACATTCTGCTAAAACAACTGTTACACAACAAAAATGGTGAATACTATTCACACCATTATCAAGGATGATCGACGATTATCAATTAGAGAGATCAGTGCAATCTGTGGCGTATCGTATGACCGAACAGCTGCAAATGTCTCGCACCTCAGCGCATTAGGTACCAAAGCTGCTCATAGAAGCCCAGCAGCAAGCTCGTGTTAAAATTTGCATAAAATGGGAATGACAGTTTCAAAATAAGACTGGCGATTCCTAGCAAGCTTGTCTCGTGTGATGAAAGTTGGATGCACCATTACGAACCTGAAAAAAGAGGAAGTCGTCAGAGTGGAAACACACAGGTTCGCCCCACCAATAAAGGTACGTGTGGTTGCCTCCGCGGGAAAGTTCGTGCACCTTGTATTTTTCTAATGGCTTTACGACACTCTAGCCCATACAACTCTCACGTTATCAAAAACAATCTCATGCGCCAAATTCGCCGTAAGAGACCTCGTTTTGTGGAGCAAGGATTCATTCAGCATCAGGACAACGCGCCAGCGCACACAGCCAACATAATAAAGGAAACGATAGCCGAAATGAACATTGAACTCTCTACTCTCCGGACTTAGCCCCATGTCATTTCTGGCTGTTTCCTACGGTAAAAGAACTGATTTCGGGAAAAAAAAGTTTGCAACTGATCAGTAAGTTAATACAGTTGTCAGCGTTATTCATACCAAGCTTGGTGATATATTTGTGAATTTTTTGCGATTTTGAGGATTTTTCACAAAACAAATTTTCTCAAACTGTAAGTGTTGTAATATTATCTATAACTTCATTGTAATAATATAATATGGTTCATTTTATAAATTATGATTGTATAGAGCATAACAGCACTGAAGATGGTTCCGAAACCGGTCTGCAAAAATACCCATAATGAAATTAATGTTGCTTTATTCGTATTCTCAATATGCTAAGTAATGTGTTGTAAAATATCGTCTAGGTTATAAAAATGTTTTGGGCTCTTATTCGGCATACTTTAAGGAATAAAGCGATTTCTATTAAGAATGCCGTTTTAATCAATTTTCAAATGAAATCACGTAGAGAGTTCGTTAAGGTGTTTACATTCAAAATGCTTTGATCTCTCAATTTGCTGCTCAGTCCTTTTGAATTAATGATGTCTTTATCGCCGATTGTTAATGAATGCCATTAAAAATAAAGAAATTCTTTAAAAATTTATTTAAGCATTTAAGTTCTTCATGATCAATGCTAATAGGAAGCACAACACCTACAAAGAGGAGAACAAGTGTTTTGTTTGAGTGAAATGCTTTTCATGTTTTTTGTTTCGCGTAAAATTTATTCTCTACCTAAGCAATGATTTTTCCTTTTCCTACTCTTTTTCCTCCCTCACTACTACTTCTCATGTTCTTTTTTTATTTTTTTCCCTATCCCCCTCCAACACAACCCCTACCACCAGTATAGAGAAACAGTTGCTGTCGGTCTGCGCAGTTCCCACACATTCTGCTCTGCGCAGGCTCACTTCGCTCTCTTTTCTCTCGCTCTCTCTTTCTCTCTCTCTCTCTCTCTCTCCACCGAACCTCTCTTCTGCCAAGGGTTCTATTCTCCAATCCGATTTTCACGGCGAGGATCTTAGTGTGCCGCCTGGGTTTTAGTAATACCATTTTGTGGTGAAGTTTGTTAGGATGCAACCCAATTAATCCGGAACTCCAAAGAACCACAACCACCCACTTTTCCCTCCTCCCTCTCTCTCCCTTCCCATCCTGCAATCTCCTCACCCTTCTTCCACTTACTTGTATGTACCAGGCTTCTGTTGATGCCGAACTCGCACTGTGTATACGTAGAGTTGTTTATATGAGATTCTTCAGTCAGGTCTACTTGAGCAATATCTTCAACTTGACTAACTTTTCTATTAAATAAAATATTTTAGATAGTAAAACGATATTTTAGTTAATTTTGAACGCCTCCACCAACTTAATTCTCAGATAAATAGTTTCGCTAAGCACACTCCTAATGGAGACATCGGAAATGAACTTTTGCTCCGACGCTTGCAATTAAAAACGAAATATAAACAGACGATCGTGTTTACCTTCTCATGGAAAGAAGAAAAGAGGGAAAAATGTCCACAGAATAACGGCAAAGGCTTTCTTCCCTCATTAGATTCAAAACGCCTTATTTGAAAGCCACCGATGCTAATGTTATATTCGTCGGTAGGGCCTAATGAAGAGAGCTCATGCCTTGGCGCTTTGCTCTCGAGTGCAATTTGGAGGAAATTAGAGAAGTACGACCGCCCACGCTAGAGAGGATCCGCGAGCGAGGAGTGATTTCCGCCCCTGACGTCATCATTCAGTTGCATTCGTGGAACCACAATAAGGCCCCCGCATGGTTTTTTCATATAGCGAGAAAGGATGGTTGGATGAGCGCAGTTATTTCTATAAATGAGGGTATCCATATCGATATTATTTTCTCTTTTGCTGCCTTCTTACTGCTTTTATACATATAGCTATTTTTTTTTTTGCATCTATCTCCGAAATTATTCCTCTACATAAGTATAAATTAGACCGGTTAAGGGGGTATGTAGTCTTGGTAAGTCTTCGAATAAGTCTTCGTATTTTCGTGCAGACAGCTGCAACAGAAGCTGAGATATTCAGCCATGGCTAGTTTTCGGTGTCCTAAGTTTTATGAGAGTTGTCTATCGTTAGATCTGCGGCGTACTCAGTTATTTTGTCCTTTTAATATAAAACTATGGCAACCTAAATATATAAAAATTGGAATGTTTTTTTTTGATGACACCCAAGATGTTCCGGGTAATGGTTCTGTTACTCTGTATATCGATATTAGATTCGCCTGCTATGTCAGATCTTTATCGCACCAACAGTGTAAAGAATGGATTTGTCCTGTTTTATTTTATCAATGATAGTTTGTCTCTGTTATCGAAGTTATCGGTTGGTGAGGAAAATATCCAATTGGCGAAGATTTCTCCAAGTTTTTGATGAAATTCACAGAAAACCGCAAATTTTGATTTGTCCTCTTTTATATCAGTTCCCCATTGTTGACCGCAAGAACCCAATTTTGCTTTAAAATACTATAGATCTCCATGCAAAATGGTTAGTTAGCGTGATTGTTTATAATATCCCAAGGCGAGGTCTTCTATAGAAAGCTTTCGAATGTTAATTTTATGCTCTGGATTAATTAAAATTATTTGGTAATTAATATCTATTCTAAGTTGAATTAGTTGATAATTTCTTAAAGTTTTTAAAATTTTAAATAAGAATTTAAAGATCTTTTTAAGAATGGATACCTGGAAATAAGTGAAATTTGTTAAGTTTGGTAAATTTCAATGGGCTTTTCAAAAATTGTTTTGTTTTCTTGCACGTGCCAGTCTTCAAACCAACTCGTACCAAATTTCAGCTAGAATCCACATGTAGGTCAAATGCTATATTCGGTTGAAGTGAGCATTATAGCAGTCACCACAAAAAAGATTTCTGTTCCACCAGGACAACGCACCATCACACAAAACAAAAATCACGACGGTAAAACTGCACGAATATGCTTTCCAGTGAATTCCTCATCCACCCTATTCTCCGGATTTGGCTCCGCATGACTCTTTCTGCCTTAGAAAACTTAAAAAAATTTTGCTCACTGGGAAAAAAAATTATCGAAGGATGACGTCAACACCGCTGTCAAAGAATGTTTTGCAGACGTTGTTGAATACTACTTTTCAGAAGCGAAGAGAAGCGAGAAGCTACTTTTCAGAGAAAAGCGTTTTTTCCTTCTGTGGATTAAATGTAGTGGTTATTTTAAAAACCAGTTTCATTTTCAACCAGCAATTTCTATATTACAAATAAATTACATATATTGTAAAAATGTCCATTAAAGCTGAAGAAAAACATCATATAAAGTGGTATTAGATGTCGAAAGTAACTAAAAAATTATAAAAAAGAAAGAAAAATATTATGTTTTATAGCCGGATTTGAACCCGTGCCGTCAAATCTAGCGCTGACAGAAATATAAATATTTGTTTAATAGATATAAACCGAGGAAAATGTTCTCTTTTATATATATAATTTTTATTTATGTATATAACAAATCGAAGTTATTTCTTCTGTTACTTGTGAATTAGAAAATTTGACATTATCTTTCGAATGTTTTTAATAATGTAGAACTTAGATACTGAATTATCGTTAAAAATGCAAAGATTCTGAAGATCGACTACCACGATTAGTATAGTGGTAAGATAGCCACCTCGTACTCTGGCTTCCCTTTCATGATAATCTTTCGCCTTTTACTAAAGATTGCTGTGGAGGGAAGTCGGGAAACATCCCAATGAGTCTATAGACGAATTTTTGGAAACAACCCAATGAGTCTATAGACGAATTTTTGGAGCTCTGCTTTGCAGAGCACATAACAAATCAAAAGTTAGAAATTATTTTATAAACTACTATTACTATGAAGATTATATTAATACATTTTTATAGTTGTTGCTGCTTTCTATTTTATAGCCATTTACAGTGGAATATAATAATTATTTCTTATAGCGAGTTAATGTAGAGATTGCACTTACAGAATTAAACGGCAAAGTGTAATAATTAGCGCAAGATGAAAAAAAAAATAAATAAGCGAATGACGATAAATAAGCTTCCAGTTGCCAATATGGTGATTGGCTGATTAATGAATGCATGACAACCTTGGTTGATTGGTGACTGGCAATAATGTCTTTCATTGATATGCCATTACGGAGAGTCGCTGATTTCGCCCAAGCTGTCCGAGATTTGAATCGAGAAAACGGATTTTAAGAAATGTGTTGCATCTATAATCCTGTTAGCATAAGCATCGACATTTATATAGTCGAGAAACATGGGATTTCCCAGAAAGCAATTCAGCTCCTCGAAATGTCTTAGTAATAACTTTTTTTAAACTGCGGACCTACAAAGATATCTTCTTTGATCCTTGCATTGTTAACTTGAGAAACTTTTTTCGGAGATAGTGAAAGCTTTCCTCGTCTTATCTGTTGCTTTTACGAAATTCTTCATTTGGACTATTGGTGTAGGACTAAAGTGATATTATCTTTGCAATGAATGGCTCGTGTATTATATTTTTATGATCAGAATGCATAATGCTTGGCCATATATGGCCAGATCTTCTTTATACAATGCTCATTTTTAATGTTTCCATCTGTCCTATTCACAGAGCAAACAACAGAACTTATTGTCATATAGCAAGTTGGATATTCATGGAAATCCCCACAATTCGCCAGTTGTAGTCAGCATATTTGAGCTTTAGGTACGTTCATACCTGTATCTGTCCGTTCGCCGTTTGCACGATAACTTGGAAAAGGATTCATTTTTTAAAATTATGCTTTCAACAATATTATTATTATTATTATCGTGTCGACTGTTCAGGCATTTTCGTGTATGCTTCAAGGCAATTGCACTCTCTAGTAACTGTTAAGAATACCAAGATATGACATTTTATTCCTATTAACGACACGATTTTGTGCTCATGACCGAGATGAAACAGAAAGCGATAGGGGAGACAGTAAAGGAAGAAAGGTCGTACAGAAAAATAGAAAGCTTTTTTTTTCCCGCCAGTCAGCATAAAAGAGATCGAAGCCTTGCATTGGCCTTACTCTATCAGAGTAATCACCGACTAGCTTCGGCTTTATTTTCTGCCTTTATCTGCCTGATGATGATCAGCTTTTAAATAGTGAACAAAGTTGTTCGGAAAATAAAGCTTAAACTATCGGTAAGTATTGTAAAGCTACAAGCTACAGGGTTTCAGAAAAGTCCCGTACCATAGGCGAAATTTTAATATTTCTGCTGTTTTGTTTGGCTGGATGAAACATTTTCTGAACATCGGATTGGTCGCAAAGGAACTGTTGAATGTGCTCAGTCGCCAGATCTGAGTCCAATGGGCTTTTCGTTCTGGGGATATCTGAAGTAACGGATGTACAGTGTGAAGATTCGGGTGTGACCCATCTTCGCACCAGGATTGACAATGAATGACAAGCCATAGACAATCATTATGCCCCAGGGCGTTAAACAACATGAAATTCCTCCTATAGATATGTGTGGAATTCGATGGAGGTCATAGTGAACAAATACAGTAAAACCTGATTATAACGGACCCTCTTCAGGTTTCAGGGTTTTCCCCCTGAAATAATCCTCGTCGTCCTCGGCCGGGGTTGAACCTGCTTCCTCGGGTATCAGAGGCGATCACGCAACCATTGAGCCAGATAAGCATTAACTTAACTTTATAGTTTATTTATTGCTCTCGGGATGCTTTCGAAACGAAATATTGCTTTAAAATACTATACACCTCCATGCAAAATGGTTAGTTAGCGTGATTCCGGTGAAAACCATGAACGTTTGCCAAAAGTGTGCACGAAAGTGTAAATCCACCAATTTGGGTGCATTTCGGTGGTTTATAATATCCAAAGACGAAGTCTTCTATAGAAAGCTTTCGAATGTTAATTTTATGCTCTGGATTAATTAAAATTATTTGGTAATTAATATCTATTCTAAGTTGAATTAGTTAATAGTTTCTTAAAGCTTTTAAAATTTAAACTAAAAGATTAAAGATCTTTCTAAGGATGGTTACCTGGAAGTAGTGAGATTTGATAAGTTTGGTAAATTTCCATGAGTCGTTCAAAAATTGTTTTGTTTTCTTGCACGTGCCAGTCTTCAAACCAACTGGTACCAAATTTCAGCTAGAATCCACATGTAGGTTAGAAGTGAGCATTATAGCAGTTACCACAAAAAAGATTTTTTTTCCACCAAGACAACGCACCATTACACAAAACAAAAATCACGACGGCAAAACTGCACAAATATGCGTTCCAGTTAATTCCTCGTCCACCCTATTCTCCGGATTTGGCTCCGTATGAGTTTTTGTACCTTATAAACTTAAAAAAAAATTTGCTCCAAGGGAAAAAAACTTTATCGAAGGATGACGTCATCACCGCTGTCAACGAATGTTTTGCAGACGTTGTTGAATGCTACTTTTCAGAAGCGAAGAGAATATTGGAAATTCTTTGGACCAAATGCATGGCCCTGAATGGAGACTATGTTGAAAAATGAAAAAGAATTTTAAAGTTTGTTTTGCGGATTGAACTTTGTGATTAGGAAGAAGGTAGATTTAATGATAAATTTTGTTTGTAATGTAAAGAGGACATCCCAAAAAACAATAATGCAGTTAAGGTATAAATCGAGAAGAAATGAATCAAAGTGTTTTTGGAGCTTTGAGTGCAGTCGAAAGGGCGCATTCAATACAACTTTATAAAATCCCCTTAAAGCACATTTTATTAATAATTTCTCCCTCGGTCGGTGATTGGAATTCTAAAGAGCATTATTAGCATCCGCTATTGTTCAAAAGTGTTTTAATTCTTTTTTTCTCTTTCCCTCTCTATTGAAAGGGTGGGCGGGGGTTGAGAGAGAAACCTCGTCGTCGACGCTCCTCCTCCTCTCCAAAACCCTCTTTTGCGCTAATCCTCCACCGACCGTTAGCCACAATCGAGAGCCGGTGACGTTGTCAACGGGTCGATTTCTCTCGCAATTGAAACAGAACGCGATTTTCGCTCGCCCGCCGCCACTCCTTGATAAGAGGATCGACTGGCTGTTCATTTCGGTGGAGGAGGAAAAAGGTGGGGGTGGTAGTAAGGGAATGGTAAGTAGAGAGAGAGAGAAAGGGGGGAGATGGGGAATTGGCAGCGATCGAGAGTATTATGGCCCCGGATTGCTCCTCTGTTTACTTTGCCAGCTGCCCGAGACGCCTGCGCAGAAGAACTTATAGATTTTTGCCGTCAGGCACACTCCCATTTTTTACGGCAAATCATCAATAATGAAATTAGAATTGAAGAAGGAAAGGTCAGGATGGAGAGAGAGAAGGTTTTGATCGACGGAGTGTTAATTTGGCACCGATGGGACCGGAGCCGAGGAGACAAGAGGAAAGTCTTCTTCTCTTCTACCTCCTCTTCTTCTCTTCTATTTCGCTTCAAAATGGAAGAGAAATAAGAAAAAAATAAGAAAGACAACTCGACAGTTTTTGAAACTACAGTTCTTTCAGGAAAGGGAATAAAAATAAAATCAACTCGCGGAAGTAATGAAATTGCGGGTTTAAAAGAACAATAGACTAAAGGTAACAGACAAGTTAAACAAATAATAAATAGCTGCGTTTAATTGAGTGGATGAACTCAATGGGATTATCACTTAACGCTTCCTTATGTACTGTTTGCATTATTTTCTCTCCATACGCTATTGTACTGTTTGTTATCTTGCGTCGCATTTATGTTGTTGGGAAAATTTTGCAAAATTACGACAGATAGCGCGGCTGTAGTAATCTAGTAAAATGGCGTCTCTGAATGACGCTCATTACAAACAACGAGCTTAAAGAGAAAGAAACTGTGGTGAACATTTTGAAACTTCTGTGGAAGATTGTGCACTCAGTTTGCAGTTTGTTAAAGCTACCATATCAGGTAAGCAAACATATTTTGTCGGTTTTACAAGTTAAACACCAAGACACAGTAGACGTATGGCAAAAAAGGACTTTACTCATAGAAATAGTCATTATTACATTCGATAAGCATTTCCCAATGTGATACAAGCTCTTGTATAGCTGTTGGTAAAATGTTCTGTCTATAGAGTTAAAACACTGGGACACCTCAGATTAAAGCTAGTCTTTGCATTTGATAATGTAGCAGCACAGAACTAGTGATAATCACTTGGTTAGGTATCTGGGGAATAAGGTGAATGCCTCAGCAGTTCCCGTTCCATGCCTCATCAAGTTGCTGAGTGTAGTCCGCGGCCGTAATGATTTGGCTTTGTGCACAACACCAACTTTAGGTGCACAATACTACCTGATGTTCACCAGACACACAGCATCGACTCCAGGACATCGTTACCTGCGGTATATTTTGCTGCCGCATCGTTTCCAAATGCAATGCATATTTACGGCATGACTCAGAAGCGTGTGTTTCGAGTTTGAATTCGTTTAATAAACAGGTTCAATGACGGTACCTTTCAAGAGATTGCGAAGGTACTGTTCTAGACAAAACATCAAACCGAAAACTACCAGCGAAGCAAGCTTTATAAAGTCTCTCTGCAGTGAAAAACAAAAGCAATAATTCAAAATATAAACTATATTAAGTGGTGAGGGTACGCACAAGCTTACAGGAGATGTTGAAAGTGCATAAGTCCAGACGTCAGACTGCCTTTTGATGGGAATCGCCATTTTCCACTGCGGAGAGACTTTACGGACACCCTATATGTGAGCTGACCGTTACAAATGCGTGCGGGATCATCTGAACTCTTGCAGCTTAACCCAGAGAACTTTTTTAATTGCAGAAGTAAGACATGCAAGCATTTGCAAATTTTGGGAGTTATGTAAAAGAAGATACATGTATTCATTTACAGGCAGTCATCGATTTATAACCACCTTTGTTTCTGACAGACCAGTCTTTGGTCGTAAATATTTTTCTTATCTTTATTACTGTAAGCGGGGGTGACTTTGTAACTGAAGATTTACTTTGTGAGCACGGTCATTTTTTTTCTCATGTGTCCAAAAAAAGCAAAAAAATGGCGCCAGTAGCTTGCCCGAAGTTCAGTGTCATCTAGCGGGAACGATTGTGAAGTGAAATTTGAAATAGAAAAAAGTAATCGTGTGTCACAAAATATGTCACAAGTAACCCTTTCACGTTACAAAGTCACCCATGCTTACGGTATGTGCTTTACATAAATTTAATGCACGTACAAGGTCCTATACAGTCAACGACAAAAATATGGCTCGTTGAGGTGCTAGCAGAGAACAGTGGGTGCTAGAGACCTGTATGAAAAAAAATATTAACCAGTGCACACCAATCCTTCAGTATTGCAATATGTAAAGCTAAAGTGGACAGTGAAGTTATGCAAATTAGATAACAATGATTTCACCAAACACCCCTCTAAACACCAGTGACAAAAATATAGCTCGTACCCGGAAAGGTTGAAAACATAGGTTCAGTAGGTTTTTAACAGAGGTTGTTGGAACAATTCTGAATTCTTCCTTCAGTATCGGTGTGTTATACATTTGTGTTGCTGCATTTCGTGCGATTTGTATGCATTTTGTGAATAATGGTTCGTCCGAAGCGATTATTTTCAGAGGAACAAAGCGCAATCAAGGTATATCGTGAAGCGGGACTCAATTTCACTGAAATCGGTAAACGTTTAAACAGAAGCCGCGATGTGGTACGTAATTTCTTGAAAAATCCAGACCAATATGGTAAGAAGCATTCACCGGGTCGACCTCGCCTGTTTATTGTCAGAGCTGAGAGACGGATCATCCGATCTCTGAATCCGGGGAATCGCACCTCTTGCAAGAAAATATGCCGAAACAATCATATCGACCTGAGGCATCTTCGTGCCGTGCAGCGAATCTTCCATAGCAGTGAACTTGTTGGGTGGAGAAAGGTCAAACGAGTACCAGCATTGAAACCGCAAGCAGAGACTGAACTTTGCAAATGCAAATTTGGACCTAGATTGGAATAAGGTTGTGTTCTCTGATGAGAAGCAGTTCAACCTTGATGGTCTCAATGGACTAGAGTGAGAACGGGTGGACTCCCGTGCACCCCAACGTGTCAAGAAGCGACGTCAAGCTGGCGATGGTGTGGGTAGCATTTGGATATCTTGGGAAACTTCCACTGGTGGTCGTGATTGGACGAATGTGCTCCCCAGATTACTGTGAACCTATGGGCTGAGCTGGTTCGCTTGGTGTATGATGGTGGGAGACAATTGGATACAGTGGAAGCGTTTACTGAAACAATCCATGAGTAATGGGGGAATCCAACAAACATACGTGCAGAAGTTGTACCACTCATTTCGAAACCGGCTCGTTGCAGTGCAGAGTGCACATGAAGGGCCAAGTGGTTATTAGTTTACAGAAAAATGTATCTTTTCGCTGATATATTACCTGTTACTCGAATAAAAGCAGCATCGAGCTATATTTTTGTCACTGGTGTTTACAGAGGTGTCTGATGAAATCATTACTGTCCAGTTTGCATAAATTCACTGCCCACCTTAGCTTTACACATTGTAATACTGAAGGGTTGGCGTGCTCTGTTCATTATTGTTCTTGAATTTTCCTCTTCGTACAGGTCTCTAGCATCCACTGTTCTCTGCTAGCCATATTTTTGTCGTTGACTGTATTATTCCTATAACCCATATATAATCTAAATATAGCCTCTTCTATTCTGAGAAGAAAGTTACTTCACGAAAGACTCTGGGAGCATAAAGAGTGCAGGATAACATTACGTATTACGATTAAAATATTCTCTGGAATGTCTTGTTACATAAATGTCTGTTAGAAGTTCTTCATTACAATGAACACGTCTAATCTATCTGTCTTTTCCTGATTAGAGAATCGCATTTTGACCACAAAAATAATTAAATATAATTAAATTCAATAGTCCAATAATAAATTTTCAAACCTCTATTATCTCTTTTTTTTTGTAGTTTCCAAATGGCTTTGACTACAAACCACAAAACGTTTTCCAGCCTGTAAAAGGAAAAATACCTGGAGTATCAGCTAAGCGAGCCAGACCAATATGTTTATATGACATTTGTTGCTTACTTTTAGTGCGCCTTTCGCTTTTCCAAATGTTTCCCATTTGTTTGTTTAAAACTCTGTATTTACCTCAATATTTTGCATGTGATATAAAGTGATATTAAGGGTGCGTTAGAATTAGCACTCATCCTTTGTAATAGTTCTATCGCGAAATAAGTAAGGGCTTTCTATTGAAACACGTAAATGTTTATAATGTGTTTTAACACGGATATGTCTTTTGTACTTAGTTTCAACACTGTAAAGAGTTCCGATATTGACTGGACTTGATGTTTTCATAGTAATTTCCCGGTAATTCTCTCTTTTGAACACTCAGCTAAGTTATGGTCATTATTTCGAAACTTCAGACCGCTTAAAGTCTATCGGACAATGATAAACCTTAAGAAATTTAATTTGACTAAGGCTATTAGGCTGAAGCGGGCAAAGCAGAAATTCTCATGAAGGTAATAAATAAATGGCGATAAAAGGAGGATTGAAAGAGAGAGAGAGAGAGAGAGATAACTGGAAAAGAGATGGAGTGGGAGTTGGGGGGAAAGAGAAGCGATCGCTCCCGGGGATTGCAAAGCCCCGAACCGGGTCTCCGTCCGTCTCCGCTCTCGCCCATCGGTCGATATTTAACAAAGATACAGAAACAGATATGGACCATATCGACTGCCATGGCTCTCTGCCCCAGGCAACGGATTCAATTGGTCAATAAGGGAAAAGCAGGTTTCCCTATCCCCTTCTCTCTTTCTCTCTTGTGCCACCCAGTCATTGTGTCCGTGCTCCTTTATTTCTCCTCCCTTTGAGTTCCTGCTTATGAAAATGCTCTTTCAGCTCTAATTATATCAGCGCAGGAAAAAGGGTTCTTTTGTGTAGAGCGTTCTGGATAACCTGCAATAAATTTTCGGATTGAATTAAGAAATCTCTAATTTTTCCCCCTTCTCCATTTTTAGCTAATTTTAGCATAAACGGGGTTTTGTACATCATGGTTTCTGTAGATCTAACAGTGCAATTTGCTATTTTTTTTGAGGAAAAAAGTTATAAATTGATATAAAAATACCTTGCTAACTATCTGTTCCAGCAATATCGCTAAACGAGACTTATATCAATAGAAAAGAGAACTAGTAAGAAGAATTTTTTTTATTGGGAGTAAAAGCTATTAAATACTTCAGGGGATGCGTGTACACTTATTCATTTTCCATGTCCTGATATAGAAATACAGTAGACTTAAGATGAGAGTTGCATTGAAGGTAATGCCTGTTGCAATTTTCTTCGCAACTACATGATCGATTAGACGACAATTAATAATTTACGAAGTTTGTTGAGGTGAAACTGGCACAGGGAGCTTTTTACAGGACCAGCTTGTAAAGGCAGGAAGAGCTTCTAACTACAGGGTGGCTCAAAACCACGATGAAAGTTGTGTTGTACCGGGACAAATTAAACATGGGCAGTTCAAACTAGGCTTATTAAAATGCATATGAACTCGCATTAATAAAACATGTTCGATGCGTTTGCCCTCAATGTCAATGATTTTCTGCAAACGGATTTTCTGCAAAATTGGCCAACTTATAAGAGAAGTATCCGAACCTGTACTCAGAAGTCTTTGTTTGCGCACATTTTGGAAGCGATTGTGTTGCGCGATAGCGTTAGCGGAAGTGAAGAAAAAAAAAAAACATGGCGTTAAGGTGGAATCAAATTTGTTAACGGCGGTCGCCAAAGAATTGCAGTTGCAGCAGTGTTATTAAGCGCAAAGCCTTAATTTTGCTGTATAATTATTAAGTACCGAAAGGTGCTTTATGCTATCAGTGTGGGGAAAGCGTGTCTGTCTGTCTATCTGTCCGTCTGTCTGTAAGTCTAACTCCTCCGAGGCTATGAAGGATTTTCAAAATCTGTTTACGTCAGTCGATGAATATGGTTCATGGCACGAACCAATCACTAATATTATCTAAATCGGTTCATTGGCACGTGCACAAATGGTACCTCTATTTTCCCGCCAAGCAATTTTCAATGGGAAGTTATATTAAGAAATATATCGAAGAAATCGTAATGACGAGTTAGAAGCGGATATAAATTACTATTTTCGCCAAATGATAAATATGGTTCAGGAAATGAACCCTTTTGAAAATGGTTGTAATCGAAACAATGGCACGTGCTCTAATGGTACCCTTATGACACCCTCAAAAATGTTCAATCATAAGATATGGCATGTAATATATCAAACTACTTGGAATGATGTGTCAAGAATGAATATAACGTAAAATTAATGATAGTCGAAGTTGGTTTCAAGGAACCTGGTTTAATGGAACCATTATGGTTCATTGAAACTTTCCATACTAAAATATGGCATGTAATATATCAAACGATTGGAATGATGTGTCATGAATGAATATAACGTAAAATTAATGATGGTCAAAATTATTTCAAAGGTACGTGGTTTAATGGTATCATTATGGTCCATTAGAGACTTACAAAGTTAACATAGGGCAGTTTAAAAATATAGTTCTCCGAATGGTTTAGTTTGACCTTTTGATACTTGGTTATGTCATTCCTTAATGGTATATATGGTTTATAATGGTTATGTCGTTTCGAAATAGTTTATACCATGAATTAAGCATACAGGAACATTTATTTTATTTAAAAGTATAAAGCAGCGCGATGTATACCCCCTCACAAACGCATGTTCGTATTCTCGGCTGCTCCTTCGTAGGAAGTAATTCAATTGCTTTCATGTGAAGTGGATTCGCGCGTATTGTTGAGTGGTAGAAGAAAGAAGTTCCGTCTAGCGTATTAATACACACACCTCTTTAACTATGACGTGACAATGGAGTCTTTGTAGGTTATGTGCGCTCATATTTTTTTCGTTTTCGCTGTTTGTTTTGGAAGAAACGAAATTCTCGTTGTATCTTCATTAATAGAATATTCATGGCCAAGAGTTACACTCTCCAGCAGACAGAAGACAGCCGCTTAGAGCGTCTGCTATGATAATTTATTCTATACATTGTTCAATTAGTTTTTGATCATTCAAGGATGTACTGTTGCCGAAATCCTGAAAAGATTCATAAAAGTGTATGATGTAGGCTATCGACTGCTTGAATGTTGTTCAAAGTGGATTTGACAAATTGGCTCATGAAATGGCCTTGTCAGTTTGGTATATCTCTCACTTCAGAATTTTTTTCTCAATAGACTTAACGTTATTTGGTACTTAGCCAAGAAAAGGTTTCCTCTCACTGTTCTGGATTATTAAAATTTAAATTCATATCCTCCAGAAAATTATAACACCAGCCTTCATTTCTAATTATTATTAGATACTGTAATTACGATGTCTTCTGCGGACAATACAGGGTTTGATCTTCCTCTCTATCTCTTACTGGAGCAAGCAGAATGTGGAGGGGTGTTAAATGAAACACGGGTGAGGGGGGATTAATTTCGATTGCTCTTTCATTATCGCAGTGACAGTCCTTCATTTCTTCCGGATATTGCAGTCGGGATTGGTAGCACGCGTGCTATCGCCGACCGAGGGTCACCGGACGGACACCCGACAAACACCTGCACTCGGGACCCCAATGAAAACGGCCACCACCAAATGTTTGACTAACCTTTTTTTTCTTTTAAAGGTTATTATTATTATTAGTATTATTAATATGAGGGTGTTTCGCACGTGAAATACGCCACTATCACGAACACCGGAAACGAGCCCCGACCCTCTTTCGTTGTATATACGCTGCGACTAATAAATTATGAATGATGGGATTGATCGCTTTGTCTTTAAGGCTGGCTATTAATATTGCTGGTAATTTTTATTGCTACCAATTCATTAGAAGTCGTGTCTTATTGCTCCCCTGTCTGACCCTCGTTATTACGAAATGTAATCGTGATGAGTATCGTATGGATGAACAAACAGTGAGCGTCGTCTGATATCAGACTTTAATTAGTAGGGTTTGTATCCACTATAGCGTTACAAATTAATTAATAGAAAGTCTATTGACAGTTTAAGATAATTAATAGGACCAATTTAAATTTAAATTCAAATAATTGAATAAAAAATAGTAAATGTTAATTGCTTTAATCTAGTGAATTGGCAGCCCCACTAACCTAGAACATTTATATGCGAAATTTTGTCAACACGCAAGAATTGCGAGGGTTGTACTGAAAGTAATGAATGCCTGTCAGGTCATAACTTTTTCAATAACAACATTAGACATGTGCATGTACTAATTTTTTTTCTGGCACTCATGAGTTTGACATTTAAACATGTTTAAAGCATTTATTGGAACATTGAAATTATATTAGGCTATAGTCGACGCTCTATATCCGCGTATTCCGTAAAACTTCATGATAGTAAGAATACATGTCATGTGTTCTGTACACTAATATATTATGCATTCCCATATACATACAGACTTTTTAATATCAGGTTATATTAAGGGTAATTGACGAAAAGCGGTTAACGTGTACGAAGAACTGCATCGTGTTACAAAAACACAAAAAACTGTCAAAGTGACAAAAAATTTTAATTTTATGTTATACGCATATACGTATAGTTTATCTTGTAGTACAGTATTTTGATTACAACTTTTAATTTTTAATCTACGAGGGGTAGTCTAAAAGTTTCCGGAATGATGGTATAGCAGTCTAAAGGCTGATTCCCACTGTACGGTAAGGACGGTAAAAATCAGGTGGTGTTCCAAACAACCGTTATGATCGTTCACGGCAACAAAGTATGACCATTCTCACTGAACGGTAAAAGTTAAACATTTAACCAATCAGGAGTGTTTATACTTCGCAGTGGAAAAACCAATAGAATAACAGCTCTCATAACTTCTCAGATTAGCCATTTTAATTTGCACTAAGAAGCGTGATCATGGCCAAAGAAACCCCAGCATTCTTTTTTCATGTGCTCTGCTGTGATTGACTGGTTTCATCAACTGGCATACGACAGCAAAACCGGTTGCCCTTGAGCTACGTTTCCATAGCAACTCCACCGGTACCGGCTGATTTCACCGTGCTTGCCGTCCAGTGAGAATCAGCCTTAATTGTAGGACATACGGCAAGGCTTACCTAATTTCCTTCAGAGTAACACCCTTGTGGAATCTTCTGGAGTTCGGCCGTCGCATTCATCATCGTCAGACAAAATGGCGTGGGAGATACCAACTTCTTGCTCCAACTCCGCGCATTTGTCCAATCATTTTTCGGTTCTGGATATCAATGGTTTTCCGCTGCGCTTATCATCTTCCAATGTCTCCTGCTCATTTTTAAACCGGGAAAACAAACCATAAACTTGCTGCAGGGACGATAGCGTCTCTGAAGCAGATTTTCCCAATTTGCACATATTGATGTTCGCACGCTGTTCGAATTGCAACATTGTGACACAACATTGTGACACAACAACTAAAACTCACGTCTACTTAAAACGGAACAGTAACGAAGCGATAAACTGAAACCAAGTCAAAAGTGGGATCTTCTCGCTCGTTCGCCGTCTGTTGAAGAATTCAGGGAATATTTTGACTACCTCTCATATCATTATTAAGTAACGGAAGAATGGACCACTTATTAGTTTCACAATGTCCATCTATCCGTATTCTGCCTGTCTGTCCCCTTAATATTTGTCACTTTTTTGATGCAGAAGATTGAAATTCGGAACGTAGCCTACCATAAGCATGTCTTACGTCACAATTTCAATTGGATTTGATCGGTTAAAGGGAACCAAGTGATCTACTTGGTATTTAGGTATGTAAAAGAGTGAAATTCGATATGCAGATTCCTCTAGGCAAGACCTGCATTACTATGAAATTTGGGTCAAATTGGCCCATTGGCCCGTTATTTTTTCTAAGTACGAAATCGAGAAAATCACTTTTTTGTAGAAGGATAAAAAAGGTTGTATGATACAAATCCACAATATTTGCAGAAGAAAGGAAAACAGAAATTGGGAAAAAACAAAAGGGCGTATGAAATAATAACAAACTATAATTAAAAATTATTAAATATTCAAGATTTAAGATAAAAATAAGGAGTAATGTTTAAAAATTTTGGGAGGAAATAACTCAGTCTTTCCCAAGTTTTTCGGAATGTATGGTTATAATTCATTGAGAAAGCGGTTGTTAATGTTTCCTTCCTATGGTACAACAGTGAAAGTCAGTTCTAGTGAGAGAAAAACTAAACGTATCCAATGCTGGCTATGGTTGCAATACAATTTAAAACAGAAAAAAGAAAAAAAAACCTTTAACAACTAAAACACATATATAATTGAATACGCCCGTTTTTTCCTTATTTGGATTAAGTGTAGCGTTATTTTAAAAACCAGTGTCATTTTCAATCAACAGTTTCTACAACCTCTGACAATTAACTTCGGTGAATGAGTTCACACAACAAAATGCAAAGCAGATAGAGCCACATTTACTTTATTGTCCTTCGAAATAATCACCCTGGAAGGCAATATACTTTTGGGATCGGGTGTATAAGTCCTGGAAGCTCCTTAGGGATGGCTTTAAGTTCACGTGTCACATTTGCTTGAATGTCTTGAATGTCCGCAAATCTGTGTCCCTTTAAGGCCTATTTCAGGCGTGGGAACAAGAAAAAGTCTGCCGGTGCCAAGTCTGGTGAATAAAGTGGATGAGCTATGGATACGACCCCTTTGTTGGCCAGAAACTGTTGCACGATTACGTCAGTGTTCCTCTTTGATCCATTATCCACAGTTACGTGCGCACGCTACACCTTCAACTGAAAAAACGAGCATCTGCTAAACCATTGCACGCACAAACGTGACTTGTCTGAACTTGCTTTAACAATGACTGGGCTTGTATTCACATGCATTGTTACTCGCGTAAAGCTCGCACAGATTAGGGTGTGACGTCATTCACCGAACTTAATTGTCAGAGGTTGTATATTACAAATAACTTACATATATTGTTAAAAAAATCCATTAAAGCTGAAGTTAAATAGAAGAAAAACATCATATAAAGTGATATTAGATGTCGGAGTAACTAAAAAATTATAAAAAAGAAAGAAAAATATTATGTTTTATAGCCAGATTTGAACCCGTGTCGTCAGATTTAGCGCTGACAGACATATAAATATTTCTTTAATAGATATAAACCGAGAAAAATGTATATAACAAGTCGAAGTTATTTCTTCTGTTACTTGTGAATTAGAAAATTTGACATTATCTTTCGTATGTTTTTAATAATTTAGAACTTAGATACTGAATTTCCGTTAAAAATGCAGAGATTCTGAAGATCAACTGCCTCGATTAGTATAGTGTTAAGATTGTCACCTCGTACTCTGGCTTCCCTTCATTCCTAGTGATAATCTTTTGCATTTTACTAAAGATTGCCCTGAGCAACCCAATGAGTCTATAGACGAATTTTTGGAGACAACCCAATGTGTCTATAGGCAAATTTTTGGAGCTCTGCTTTGCAGAGCACATAACAAATCAAAAGTTAGAAATTATTTTATAAACTAGTTTTACTATGAAGATTATATTAATACATTTTTTATAGTTGTTTCTGCTTTCTATTTTATAGCCATTTACAGTGGAATATAATAATTATTTCTTATAGCGAGTTAATGTAGAGATTGCACTTACAGAATTACACCGCAAAGTGTAATAATTAGCGCGAGAAGAAGAAAAAAAGATAAATAAGCCTCCATTTGTTAATATGGTGATTAGCTGATTAATGAATGCATGACAGCCTTGGGTGATTGGTGACTGGCAATAATGTCTTTCATTGATATTCCATGGAGAGTCGCTGATTTCTCCAAAGCTGTCTGAGATTTGGATCGAGAAAACGGATCTTAAGAAATGTGTTGCCTCTTAAGCATCGACGTTTATATAGTCGGGAAACATGTGATTTCCCAGAAAGCAGTCAGGCTTTCAGCTTCTTGAAATGTCTTAGCAATAACTTTTTTTAAACTGCGGACCTACAAAGATATCTTCTTTGTTCCTTGCATTGTTGACTTGAGAAACTTTTTTCGGTGATAGTGAAAGCTTTCCTCGTCTTATCTGTTGCTTTTACGAAATTCTTCATGTGGACCTTTTGTGTTGGACGCTGGTAAAGCGATATTATCTTTGTCAATCAATGGCTCGTGTATTACATTTTTATGATCAGAATGCATAATGCTTGGCTATACATGGCCAGATTTTATTTATACTATGCTCATTCTTAATGTTTCCGGCTGTCCTATTCACAGAGCAAACAACAGAACTTATTGTCATATAGCAAGCTGGATATTCATGAAAATCCTCACAATTCGCCAGTTGTAGTCAGCATATTTGAGCTTAGCTACGTCTATACCTGTATCTGTCCGTTCGCTCTTTGCACGATAACTTGAAAAAGGATTAATATTTTAAAATTATGTTTTCAACAATATTATCATCAAGGTCGTGTCGACTGTTCAGGCATTTTCATGTATCCTTCAAGGTAATTGCACGCTCTAGTAACCGTTAAGAATTCCAAGATATGACATGTTATCCTATTGACGACATGATTTTGTGCTCATGACCGAGATGAAACAGAAAGCGATAGGGGACACAGTAAAGGAAGAAAGGTCGTACAGAAATATAGAAAGCTTGTTTTTCCCGCCAATTTTCTTCATCACACTTTCTTAAGCGGCACAAAGAAAGACCTTTTTAGTTATAAACGTTTCTCTGTGTTAATGGAGGACGTAATTACGAAAGACTCAGCAAGAGAAAAAACAAATTTCTTGAAATTTGGAAATTCTGATAGAATGGATAAACAATATTTTACTACATGTTCATTCCATTAATTCAGTTTACTCCTCCAGTTGAAGCTGAGAAACCTGCATTTATGAATTAAGTACCGGGGAACTCTACTTCTCCTCTGTCATTTTAGCGAGGTCGCACCGGAGTTAATTATTGCTTTTCTCGGTGCTGGGTAAACTTGATCTTAAGATCGACGATCCCTCTCGTTTAAGTTGCTGTCACCTGCCAGAAGCGCGTATCACGAGCAAACTCAACCGACCAATAGATCACGGCTGTTGAGAATCGTCGGCTGTTAGCCAAGTAACATCGATCGTTTATTGAGATCGGCGGCCGCAGCAACTCGCTGTTCCCTCGAGGGGAGGAGGAAGGGAAAGGGGTCGGGAAAAGTCTTGCAAGGAAGGAACATGTATCGTCGGTCGGTTTGGTTTGGGTGTCGGTCGGTCGAGGCCGCAGGGGCTAAACTGTTGTTGCTGCCGCCGCTAGAGATTTCGTGGAACCATCTGATGAAATTAAGGCCTTTCCTCGGCAATAGTATCTGTTCTCGTATTATTTTATTGGGTATCTTGAAGGTAACGGGAGAATGGCTGTTAGTGAGCGAGCGCCCCGACATGGGAAGAGGGAAAAAAATTTGTCCCCGTTCTAAAATCGATTGCCAGCCGTTTTCATCGGTTAGAGGAGGTGAGTGAGTGTCTGTCTGTCTATGCGTGTTAGAGGATTTGCACAGAGCGCAGACGCGATGTTTGGATAACCCTATAATACTCGAGAGACAGAAGGTTCATTTTAAGAAAATTCGATTAGCGAGACTTAGGAATCAGACGGCGAAGACGTTTTGTCAAGAGGAAATTGGCTCTGTTGCAGATTCAGCGAAGAACGTCGGAAAGATGATATTAAATAAAGAGATATATATCTTAATAAGGAACTTCGAAAAGAAAGAGGATAGAATTACAAGGCTTATTAGGTAGAGCAACGTTAATAAAACGCGAAGCTTATCCTTGTCCATTGGGAAATGTTATAACAGAAGTGAGCTGTCGGGCTTTCCTTCGGGTAATGCTCAACATTTGGCGAGTCAAAATACTGATAGAAGGGACATTGTCAATAAATTGCCACAATTTTTTAAGCATTTAGAAAATGTAATGCATTATAAATTAATTATGAAACTATAATTTTTGTTGTTGATCTTGTTTACTTATCTCATAGCACAACAGTCTCTGAGCGTAGGAGTATTCTTATATGTAGGTTTTGAAAAAGTGGCGCGTTGAGAAATGATATTTATTTGGTATCTTCATATCCATCCTCAATCTGATGGTGAGTTTGGAGATTAAAGAGTTTCAAAAATCCTAGATCAAATATTCTAATACAGTCATTAAGTTCGTGAAGTTATTTTTTTTTGTCGCACCATATGACAATGTCTTCACGCATGCTTACACATATCTGCGTCCTCCCCAATATTGGTATAGCTGCTGGAAACCAATATTGTTCTTCTAATAGGCATTGGCAGGAATATCCTGTATGTATGTTCTTGTGGCATAGTTGAGTTGGGCCATAATCCCTGACCTCCCAGTCCAAGACCATAAGGCAGTGACGATCTCCTTAGATCGCGCAAAGAAAAAGGAATCGTATGATGCGAGATCAGTAAAAGAAATCGCAGTGAGAGTGTGGCAAAACGACGATCTTTTGCGGTGCCAATTCCTCTCGGACGTCTGCTGCGGCCCTTGGCTTCGCCGCCGTAAACTTATTTAATCACCTGAAAGGTTTCACTAGCCGAGTTATATTCCTTAAACTGCGACATTCTCGAGTTCCGCCGCTCACATTCAATTGTCCTTCAAAACAGAATCTGTTCTGTTTACTCTGAACGCACACAATTAACTCTCGCTAGAACAAGGGAGGAACTTATAAGACATCACCAAGTTACGCATTCTATGCGCTGTAGTGTACGCCAGCGACGCTATGCGCTGAGTCCGCGAATTATGTACTTAATTGCTCTAGGTGTAGATGAAAAACGAAAGAAAAATTTCGGTAACTGAATTCGAACCAGGGACAATGAATATCTTGCTCATCGTCTCTACCAAATATCTCGGCTTTAATCCAGATCGGGATTTTTTCCATTTGTTTCTCATCTGTATTTAATTATGTGATCTTCATAGCTTCAGTAATCAATCACCGATTTATATTACAGCATTCTTGCATTCCGGATGGAATAAATTACATTTAGGATAGTAAATTAGAGAAGGTGTAGTTTATAATTGGGAAAACAATATGAAAATAATAAGTAACAATATAAATAGTTAATAGAAGTTCGGAAGTGTTTAGTTGCTCTTCGGTAAAACTCTAGTCTTGATCCAATTGTCCTTTATTATAATGTTCTTTAATTATTGATAATAGGGTAGACTGGTTTTTGGTGGTAATGCTGTTTTGAATCTTTGCATCCATTTGTTGTCGTATTGATGATGGTAGGTTCGTTCCATAAATAGATGACACTGTAGGGGAAATTGTTGGGAAAATATTTGGATACCATTATTGGGATTTCGAATTTGTATCGACGTGTGATCCGGTAATCAGTGTTATGAATTTACCAGTCTCTAATGAACTCTGCGGGATGACCTTTTAGATGTAAAGCATTTGTCAATTCAGTAATAAGTCCAATGCAGGGAGATGATAATAACTGCAAATTTGGGTAATTGGAGTAATTTTGCTTAATTTGAATGCTGTACTTATGATTTGATTATAAGAACTTTAATGCGATTTAAATTAAGTTTTGTGGTGCTCGCCCAGATTATAATGCTGTACTATAGGGTTGAAATTACATTGGTTTGTATTACTTGTCTGATTTCAGTGGCCATGAGAAAAGTACGGAGACGTTTGAATAAATGACATTTGCGGTGGAGATTGATAATTAAGGTATATGTTAAGAAGTGTTTCCTACCAAAGTCAAATTAGCTGAGCTCAGGTGAACGAGGAGGTCAAGCTATTAGAAAATAGCGACCGAGCATCAGTGTTTGCCATAACACCTGTTGAACAATAGAAGCAATGTGGGAGAGGTGCACCGTCCACCATGAAATCGTATTTGAACGCATTGACGTTGTTGAAGTTCTCGCATCACTACGTCTCCCTCCTTATATCTGATTGTCTTTTGTATATATGGCCGGCCAAGTGGCCAAGAGGGCTAGGGCGTAGGCTTTCTAATACTCGAGTCCGCCTGGTTGTGGATTCGAATTCCGCCGTGGGCATGGATGTTTGTGTTTGTCCCGGGCTGCGTACAGATATAACTTGAGTAAAAGGCGCAAAATGACCTTAGTAGTCGACGCCAAAAATTCTAATAAACCAACCAACCACTATAAGCGAAGCGAAACTAGCAGAGGGCATTTTTGTTGGGCCTCAAATAAGAAAGTCGGCCTCGGTGGCTCAGCGGTTGCGTGATCGCCTCTGATACCCGAGTACGCGGGTTCGATCCCGGCGAGGACGACGAGGATTTTTCAGGGAGAAATCCTGAGATCACGCACTTCCTTCGGAAGGGAAGTAAAGCCGTTGGTCCCGTGTAGTCGTTTGCCGGCTGCACGTTAAAGAATCCTTGCGAGGCAAAATTTGCAGCCCCTATAACGCCGTCCTGAAATGACCATAGCAGTTGAAAAGGACGTTAATACTAAATAAACCAAACCAAACCAATCAAATAAGAAAAATTTTAAAGGACGAAGGTTTTGAAAGTAAGTTGACGAAAGTAGATTTGGAAGCAATGGAAATCATTCAGGGACGTAGTGTAAGGATTTCTTGGTAATAAAGAAAATCCGATAAAAAAGTTTTTACCTTGCTGAAGGCTTATAAGAAAGCTGGTTGCTGCAAAATGTCCCTAAAAATTCATTTCTTAAGCTCACATCTCGACTTCTTTCCTGAAAATTTAGGAGCAGAAAGCGACGAGCAGGGAGAAAGTTTCCATCAAGAAATTTTAACATGGAGAAGAGATATTAAGATTGATGGGACTTGGAATGATGGGCGATTACTGCTGGCTACTACAAAGAGACATTTGCGGATACAAGCGCACTTTTTTGCAATTTTGTGTATGTATGTGTGTGTGCATTGTTAGTTCTTAATTTCAGTTTGATTGAATTAAAAATCTGAAGTTAGATATCAAAAAATGAAAATCTATTTTATACAAATTTTTGTTAAAAATACACAGGCTTTTCTTTAATTGGCTGTCATCTGTTTTTTAGACGTGATAGAAATAAACGTTATACAATTTTAGAAATGATTTATCATGTTCAAACATACACGGCGAGCTGCTTGGGCAACATTGGCTAAAGTCCCCAGTGGGATTGCTACACATGCCGATTCAATTTCTTCCCGAAGAACCGCCTATGTAGCCTGTTTTATGCAATATCTTTTAGAGTTCACCATACGCAAACGTCTGCAGGGTTAAATCAGAGAACTTAATTGCACCTCTTCGTACTTTTTTTGTATAATTATAGTTATTTTATTCCACACTTTTATTTAACTTCACTTGTGTGTTTGTGCGCAAAGAGCTATTCCCATTTGCCATTGGAATTCCCCCACAAGTTTACAGCATAATGAGACACTGTAACTAATTAAGCAAAAGCTTCTGAACGTAACGACACTTTGACCATTAAACTCCGTCAACTCTATCGGAAATTTGGTCGAGTTGAAGTTAACATTGTTATCTATGGCAGGAAGTGCTTTTTTTGCGATTTGCCAGAAGTCGGACGCTTTCGGACGCAAAACGCTTGACTTTTCTTATAGAACATTTGAATGCGGTACTATAGCGGTTTTGCAGAAATTTTCGGAACACCTCCGAAATTGGGATCTAAATTAATTCTTTTTTTTTTGGAAAATCAATCAAATAGCCTCAAACTGGAGCAATATTGATGTTTTTACGATCCGAATTTCGGAGGTGTTCCACAAATTTCCGCAAAACCGCTATAGTGGCATTAGATGCGCACTCAAATGTTCTATACCAAAGTTAAGCCTTTGCGTCCTAACGCGTCCGACCTCCGGCAAATTCCAGCAAATCGCAAAAAAGCACTTCCTACCTTAGATGACAATGTTAACTTCAACTCGACCAAACATATGATAGAGTTGACGGACTTTAATGGTCAAGTGCCGTTACGTTCAGAAGCTTTTACTTAATTAGTTACAGTGTCTCATTATGCTGTAAAACTTGTGGGGTAATCCTAATAGCAAATGGCAATAGCTCTTTGTAATCAATATTTTGCCCACTTCCTGACTACCTGCAGCTCTGCAACGTTCCTCAATGGCGTCTTATCGATGACAGTGCATGTTTCAATCGTTAGTTTCACTAGTCTTTCATTTATTCGTAAGTAATTTTAGCAACTTCAGTGAAGTTAAGCAACAGCAGGCACGGTTAGTCGCTGGTTGGGCGACCATCAGTGACACCCGATCTTAATCTTCTCGGCTGCTGCGACCATCATACAGCAGTCGTTAATCCAGGTTCATCCAGGGACACAGCTCGTCGGCCTTTGGCCATGCAGGCCCCGGATGAACGTATTGAATTATATTAATTGGTCGCAACAGCCGGGGGGGGGGGGGGGTGAAGAACGTTTCTCACTGATGGTCGCCCATCCAGTGACTAGCCGTGCCTGATGTTGCTTAACTTCCCTGAAGTTGTGTTCAGTGGAAGCCCACCAGGCCACAATGCGATTAAAGATGACTACAAAGCCAACTAGAAAGACAGACCCCGACGCGGAAAATTCACCTGATCGCAGAAGTCCGAATAACATCATTGTTTCAGTCTTGGTTTTTAACAGTCAGTATTTTTTCGTTTGTTGAAAACAATGAAGATTTGATTGTTGGTCGGACTGCTCTGGTCAGGTGACTTTTTCGCTTCCAGGCCTTGTTATCTCGTAGGCCTCGAGATGACTACCTATGACGTTTTAACAATGTATGACGTTTTCGCGCTCAGGCTTTGAGTAGAGGTGGTGTTGGCTGTGACCACCGAAAGACAAGGCCTGAGCGAGGAAACTTCATACATTGTTATATCATCCTTAGAAGGGCTAATTTAAGACGTATTATTGGTAGAAATACGAATAACAATACCTATCTAATGATGATTAACAATGTATGACGTATCCGCGCTCAGGCAACACCACCTAGACAGAAGGCCTGTGCACAGAAACTGTATACATTGTTACATCATCATCAAACGGCCAAATTTAAAGCATATTATTGCTAGATATACGATTAACAATAGCCGCTTTAGTGTGATGTAAAAATGCATAAAGCTTCTGTGGTGGTCACGACTGGGCAGACTTCCGATTTTTTTTTGTTTCATAGTCATCATATAAAAGCTTATTTTTTTTAAATAGAGTGTAAAAAGAATAAAATAAAAAATATAAAATAAAAACTTTTAAAGCACACACTTTCACCTTAAAAATTATATAAGAGTGGGAGTTGTAATAAAGTATATTAATTAAAAAATAAGAACTCCATTTAATTAAAAGAAATAGAAATAAAAATAAATAATCAAAACAATTGAATAAAAGTCACCCAGTGGAGTAATACAAAAGTTGAAGTGGACGAAACACAGATGAAACCCACATTTACACAGGTCAAACAAAAAGACAATTAATAACACGAATAAAAGAGCATGAAAGAGCACTTAGAAACAAGGATAAAAACAATCATCTAGTGAACCACTGCATTAGCCAAAATCATAATCCAGATTGGAACAAAGTCAAAATCATTGGTAAAGAAATAAATTACAAAAAAAGATTAATAAAAGAAACCATCAACATTATTTCGAATGAAAACAATTTAGCCAAACCATCTATAGAAATTAATAATAAATGGAAATTACTACTAAAACTATAACATAACCCAGACAATAACACTTCCCTTGCCCTCAACAATCCAATACCATTATCCTGTTCGCAACAATCAAATTAATAACAATATCTCCTCAGTTTTAATATCACACATTGTTTTTGATTTCATTGTTTTGTTTTATTATTATATCTTCTGTTATTATGTTTTAACTGAAATTTCATTCAAAAAGTTTATAAACTGAAGATGGGATGAAAATCCCGAAAACGTTTTTTAAATACATTTCAATTTTGTCATCTACGTTTCTACGGATCATCGGACTTTCATCATGGATCTTCTTCTCCTGTTACTGTGTTTCTTCCTGTGTTTTGTACCACAAGACCTTCTTTTCATCTGTGTTTCATCTACATAAGCTCCACAAGACCTTTGTTTCATCTGTTTCGTCCACTTCACTGGGTGACTTTTATTCAATTGTTTTTATTATTATTTTATTTCTATTTCTTTTAATTAAATAGAGTTCGTATTTTTTAATTAAGAGTGCAGTAAAAAGTAAAAAAAAAATATAATTTTAAAAAATATGTGAGAAATTCTGGGAGAAACTCTCTATAGTTTCTACAGTATTACGACGATTGCTGCACTGCATAGCACGATTCCGAAAATTCCTCTAATGACGTCATTCGGGGATGAGGTTTCGTTGGCGTGAGATATTTTGGTTAATTTTATGAATTTAAAGTTTGATTTAAATTTTTTATAGTACATTGCCAGTGATGAAAATATTCATATATTTATATAAGTTTACTATTTATAACAAGGGAGATTGAAAAACAATAACGTCAATTTGATAGAGACTTCTCTTCTACTCGTTAAGTTGATTGAATAAAATATTTCAGAATTTACATATCTATAAATGGAATCCCATGTCTCATTGAGTTTTATTTTTTGAATTACAGGGAAATGAAGGAAAGTATTAGGAGTTTTGAGAAAGAGAAGTCTCTTGTCCAAATCAAAATTAGTCGATCTCCATACAATTAAAAGAGGAAAAAAAAAGTTTTGTTAAATGGATGGAGGGAAAGGGATGAAAGAATAGCTTTGCAGGGATGCTGAGAGAGAACATAAAGGCGAGTCTTTAAATTCATTTCATAAAATTTTCTCCCGCTGCAGGATAATTAGGAAGTCATCTCAATGGAACCACATGTCTCCAATGAGGCAAGTCTGCTTCTTACCGTTCCTGGAAATATTTGTCAGCTTCAATTACACGAGAAGGAAAGGAAAAGGAAAAAAAAAGTAGTGAACGTTTTCTCCACTGGCAGAATGCAAAGGTTGCTATTATTCATTAAGGCCGTAATGAGTCGGGAGCTCCCCGGGAGATGATGAAGCATTCACAAGTGGGTTTCTGACTGTAACCGTTAAGCCGAGGAACGGAAACGACCATCAGGCCGCCATTGTTCGAGCCATTAGCATCTGCGACAGGGGCACGAGGATGGGTGGGAGGGGGGGAAACCCCCTTGATGAAGCTCGCGCTGATGAAGCGCCAATTATAATGTCGGTCTATTCGATAACTGACCTAATTGGACACAGGATCCTATGGGAGATTTTCACCCCGTAACGTTTCGGAGGAAGATTTTTGTGTTATTTAAGTAGGCTGTCACGTAGGCGACAGACACTTGGCGCCGATGGGTTCGCAAAAAGTCAGTTGGTTGGAAAGTCTTAGGGAAACTCATTGCTGAGTCAAAGAGCGAAGGCTTTGCGCGTTTTTCCCCTTCTTCTGACTGGATAACTGTAAATTAAATAATGGATAAGGAGGAAAATTATCTGAACGAGAGCAAAGGTTGTAAAGCGTAGCATCTGAAATTGGAGAAGCGCTAAGAGAAAAGTTTTAATACTTTAGCAGATAATCGATATTCAAAACGTATATCTAAATCTTTGTGATGCTTACAGCATTTCCTCTTCCATTTAAAGATCTGTTTATACTTCCCCAAAAATAAAATGTAACACTATGAAATAATGAGACAAAACTTTTAAACAATTGTGTATGGACAGTGGCTAAATATACGAGGGGCGATTGATAAATAAGGTCTCCATGGCTGGAACGTTTTTATTTGTTAACCGATTTTCAAAATTCTTTTTGTATCTTATACTCACATTTGTCCTCTATGTAATGTACTATTCACTTTTCGACATAGTCTCCATCCCTTTCCACGCATTGCGCCAACGCGTGACTAGTTGGGTGATCCCGTCGGAGAGGAATTCCGGAGTTTTTGTCGACACCAGGATTGAATGGCAGCTTTGGACCCTCTTCTGAAGTACGATAACTTCCGCCCGCACACGAGTCACCACACACCAGAGGCGATGCAGCACCTACAGTTCAAAGATGAAAAATTGCAGTTCAAAAATGAAAGACTTTGCACATTGCGACTTTCACCACTTCCCAAAGACGAAAGAGCCCCTTAAGGGACATGAGTTGGTTCTGACGGCGAGGTAAACGCTGCCATTCAATCCTGGTGTCGACAACAACTCCGGAATTCCTCTCCGACGGGTTCACCCAACTATTTACGTGTTGGAGCAATGCTTGAAAAGGAATGGGGACTATGTCGAAAAGTGAATAGTGCATTACATAGAGGACAAATGTGAGTATAAGATACAAAAGGAATTTTGAAAATCGGTTAACAAATAAAAAAGTTACAGTCATGGAGACCTTATTTATCAATCGCCCCTCGTAATAGGAGGCCTGCTACTTTGAGCGATGCATCATTTATGCGTGCTCGACTGCTGTGGCTCATGTGGTATTCACCAAAGTCCAGAGTTTGAATTCATATCATTGGAGAACATAACTTTGACATCCAATCATGTCCCACAGATTTCAATTTCAAAGAAGTCTCAGATATATATGCTTGATGACGTTGTCTTGAAGACGTGGATTGTCTTGCCTTTGATCTACAGCAGGTCCAAGTCCTTCCGAAGCTGCCAATTCAAGAGGGCATTCTATTCACGACAGCTTAGCCTCTACAACTTTGGGTTGTGCGACGTGTTCCTCCGACCACTCCTTCTCCTACACTTGGACGGAGAACCAGTCCGAGCGAGGCAGCAACGAAGTAGCCAGGGCTGTATTCCATTATCTCAGTGAAGTTCTCGCCCATGATCCGGAATTCGACTCAATCAGACACATCGTTCTTGCAAGTGATGGTTGCGGCGGCCAAAACAAAAACAACATTATTCTAGCCATGCTACAGACTTGGCTGTACGGAGCGCCCAACAACGTATAGAGTGTGACGATGGTGATTCCCGTCCGAGGGCATAGTTTCTTGCCGTATGACAGGCTTTTCGGGCGCATTTGTCAAGATCTCAAACCAAAGGACACGATCCTAACATTTGCAGAGTACCACCAGGTTTTCAGTGACCATTGCAGTAAAGTATTTGTTTTTCCTAGAAACTGGGAGGTCTGTGGCTGGAAGGCCCGGTATGCACATCATTACAAGAACCTTCTATCCATCCAAACAGCGAAACGAATAGACCTGTTGAAGAAAACAAAGAAGAGGAGCGGTATGGCAGTGACCGTGCGAAACTAGTCAGCTTAACGCGTGAACACTGGAAAGGAATGTACGTTGCTAAAACGACGAGCCAAGCACAACGGGACCACACTACCAGTAATAGAGCCAAGCAGGCACATATCCTCTGCCAAAAAGAAGGACATAACAACTTCTGCTCAAAGCGTTTGGATCTGAATGGCGGGCCAACGATGATCTCCAAATGTACAAAGAGCTGACCGAATTCATGGAAGTACGACTTGATGATGATATGCTGTCCTATGAATGCAACTGCACCGAGCCAGAACCTGACACGAAGCAGAATACACGGAATTGTGAAAGGTATTCTTTAATACTCTGTCCATTATAGACACTTTTACGTTCTGTATAAAAAAATAAACCACTGTTCACTGCAAAAAAAAAGTTATATTTATTTTTGTATGAAGCAAAATAAGTTAAATTCGGTGTTCCGTGCCAAAGAAGTTAGATCAAGAATAAAACAGCACTGTACCTATCCTTCCTCCATAGCATGAAGTTTAATAAACGCACTGATACCTACTTAAACTAAACCTATCCTACTGGGATAGGTGTTGTGATTGGTGGTCGATTCGTTATCGGTAGAAACGTTTTTCACTTTTTGCGCAGAATGACAAAAAATGGATTTAACTTGTTTTGCAGAGTCACTTTTTATTAGCTGACGCGCTTGATTGATTTTAATATTTTGGACAAGAATCAGCTTCAAATTGTCAAATCTATTTGGCGTTTTTTATATTTTATACAAAAATAAAAATAATCAATCTAAACAAACTGTTTTTGTCGATGTTGGAGAATCCTCTATACTATGCAAATTGATCTGTGAGTTGTGACTTTCGGTAATTGCTCCAATCCCATACGACAATTTACAATTAGTTCTTCAGAATGTCCTCTCAGAACAAGTTTTGCAAATTTTTCAGTTACCGTGACTAACGGTTGTCGCATCTCATCCTGTTTCTGCATCAATATTGTGTAAAGACTAGTCAACTGTACGCAGCCATTCTTCGTCAGTGGTACCAATTAGGAATTGTCACCCCTTAAGTTTTCTGCTTACATGAATAACAGCACAGGCACTCAGTTTTCGTGGCCTTGAGAAACTCTGAGAAGTCAACTTAACTATCAGTTCACTTTCTAATAACTTTATTCACCGGTAGCTGAAAAAATTTACAACACTTGTTTCTTTTAAGATACTCGTAACTTGACATGATGCAACGACAATATTTGTCTCAATCCATTAAAAAAAAGCAGAAGCAGAGATATACGATCAGCAAGAATAGCATAAAGGTGCGCGTATATTGGTTGATGTTATCTTGTAGGACAACTGTAGGGAAGTTTACTACACAGTAAAATCAGACGACAGCTTATTGATCCGTGCTTCAGCGACGAGTTTTTAGTTGATTCAACATATGTTATCTGATCAATCATTAAGTTTTACACTGAAAAAAAAACAACTTTATTCATTCCTTATGAATTTTTCATTGAGTTCAGTATTGTTCTGGTAAGTGACTCCTTGTATTTCACACAGATGCTCTTGTTATCAGGGTGTTAGTCCAGAACCATGGAAGGTTATTATTCAGAGCCTATAAAGCATTCGGCATGACTAATGGATGCACTGATGAACTAGTAACAGTTCATTCCTTGCGATAAACTAATAGCAAAGTGAGATTTTGATAGTTTCATCACACGCAAACTTTTTAGTATTACGAATGCTCCTGAGAACCGGCCGCAATTTCTCTCCAAAACGGAGCATTTTAGAAAATCTCAGAATGCAATGCACGATTCTGAAACTTCTTCGCATCCTTGAAGCAAATGACGCCATTCGTACTTAAAAATATGGACATCTGTCCATTTCGCCAACGTGCAAGATTTTCGTTAATATTATCGATTTAGAGCTCGATTTGTAGAATTTTATAAATTTTATTAGTATTTGTTAGCCGTTATCTCTCAGTGACTACTTGATTCAAGCATATTTTAAAGCATGTTCAATATATGGTGTAGATCTGTTATGAGGAATACATCAAATCATCGAATACGGGCGAGTCAGGGCCAAGCCACAAATGTTTCGGTTCATATTGATCAATATTAAAATATAAAACACTAGAATTTAATAAATGTGGCGTACAAGCCATTGTAGTTTTTTTCAGCTCTCATTTTTGTTACCGCTATCGTATGGGGCAAATTCGATCGATCATATGATGCAATGTTTTCTGATAAAAAAAAGAGTGGAATTTAAAATAATTAACAGAAAATGTTTCAAATTGTGCGCGAAGGTAGCAACAATCAGCAGTCGCTGAAGCCATTCCACAGGCAATGAAAAATACAGAAGATTCAATCAGAACTTGTCTGCCTTCACCATTCAAAATTCCAATCAGAAAAAAGTTGTATCAGGAAAAAAAAAAAAAAAAACCCGGCCACAATCGTCACTTCCCCTGAATACGTTGAACAACTAAGCGTAGCACAGTCTGGAGAGAGACTGGAAGGGCACTGATAGGAAAAAAAAGCAAATTTAATACAACATCCAACAAATTAAATTAGCTACTGAAGCTGGAAATAAAGAATCCAGAACAACTGTGGTGTTTGTGGCACAAAATTTACATTATGGATATAGAGTTCAAAGTGCCTCTTTTGGTTCCATGATCAATGTGTTGATCTCGTGGCAAATGTTTATTTACATGTGGGAATTATTTGATTAATAATTTTCATGATTAATTGGCTATTTTCATGTTTTCTGGGCTTTTTATTCAATGATTGACTTTACCTCAAACTTCGGGGCAAACACGATCACAGCAGGGAGGATAAAATATATATTTTTTCTACGTTACTATTAAAATTTAACTTTCCAAAATTTTGGTACATTCAAATCCAGACCATTGATTAATAATAATAATTTAATTTAGTTAAAAGTATACATATTTTTTTAAATATGCCATTATGTTTGAACTGATCGGCTTTGCCCTGACTCGCCTTATAACATGTGCTCAAAATGTGCCCCTTGAGCCTGGATACATGCACGACTCTTACCAATCATCGAATCAAAAACACGAACTATAGCGTGGTTATTGCGAAAATGAATTGGCCATATCAATTATTCGTTGGAGTAACTATTCACATGTATTGATGTCAACGCTGTATACTAGCTCTTTTACATGACCCCATAGGTAAAAATCTAAAAGAATTGAGTTCAGATTTGGAATGATCAGATATTTTTAAATTAAAAATAACTTTCATGTAGGGATACTTGAGAATTTGTATTACGAATAAAAATCGCTAAATGGTAAAAGCAAGAATGGTGAGTGCTCATTTCATGGACTATTATTTTTTTATGCATTACCCTTATTTTTGGATATGTTATTCATTTGAAATGAGTATTTTGCTGCATTACTCCTTATATTTTAACTTAGGAGCATACGGACAACACTTGTATTGAACAGTGTGGTCAGCTCTCTACGAGAAAGTTATTTCTCATTCATTCGCATTAAATAATCTAATTTTCGAAGGGACAAATAAGCTAAGAATTCCCGGAAGCACGGAAAATTATTTTTTGTCTCAAATGCCACTCTAAGATTTTTAACAGACGATATTTCAAGAAGTTATTTGGTCATTTGAATTTTTTAAAGGTTGTGAATTCATATGTCGTTTTTGAAATTTTGGTAACATCTTCAAGTAATCTGAAGTTTATCTCTCTAGGATCATTTTACATATATAGCTATCAAAATAATTGAAAGACCTTATTCAAAAAGACCTCTTGTGAATTTGGAGTAAAACATAGCAGCGACCAGGGCCCTTGAATGTCTACTCTTGTTTGATAATAATTTCAGACGGATCTCATTATATGGATATATTGTTTCGATTGTGAAAATAGTTTTTGAATAGCTGTAACATGTCTTTGACAGTAATCCTATAACCTTCAGTTGAACTTTTGATATTTCTACGTTGAACTTTGAAGTAGTGCTCAAGTAATTTCATGAGTATTTTAGTCACACGTTGTGGATATTTCAGATAGAATTGAGTACTGAGGCTTATGATAATTTTTTTTTTGAAATAGCGCTACTTAAAATGCTATTTTGCGATAAAAAGTTAACTTTTCCCAAAAATAATATAGAAGGGACGGTTTCATTTGTTTAATTTTTGTTTCAGTTGTCTTTCTCTCTCTTGTACGAAGGAATTGTTCATTGAGAGTTTCGTTAGATTTCTCTAGTCTATTGAAAGTTAAGGTACTACGCGAAAACCTCACATGCTTATCATTGCAAGGCAAAAGGCGCCAACAATTGAACTTCTGTGAAGCGGGAGACCCAATGGGAAGTTTCTCATTGAAAGAGCTGCCTCATATATAAAGTCGGATTTTGAAGCAGGCGTTCGGCCCGTCACTAATTACTTCTCCCAGCTGTAAACAATATAGCAATCAGTGTAGCACTTGGGTAGATTGCGAGGAGTTCTTCAGCCGCCTTTTTTTTAACCTTTAATTGCCGGAACTAGGTTTCACTGATCGTTCTTCTCTGATGTAACTGCATCGCTCGGTTGAGCTGCCTCATTATGCATTCGCATTAGTAGCCCGCAACGCCTAAGTGAAGGAAAAGAGTTACAGGGAGAAAAAATAAGGGAGAGATAAAAAAATAAATAAACCCTTAAAAACAATCTGCTCAACTCTTTTAATCTTTAACTTCATTCACTCCGTCACCCCTTTTGTCTTGGCGTTCAAATGCTTTTTTGTTAGGTTCAGGAAGTAATTTGAGGCTTTACACAAATCCCTTTCTTCCCTGGCTGAAAAAATTGACGTATTGCACGTTCACACCTCATAACCTGACATTAGAAGATTTGTATGCGCAATTAGACGATTTTAAAGAAAGGTGAAAAATTGCTTCCATTACGTTTTGTGGTATTTGCGTGTAATGAGAACAAAGAAGATTTTGTTCTTTCCCCTTCCCCTTAATCATGGCTATTTGTTATTTTCTTGTTTAGAAGTGAGTACTTTAGGCACGCTTTATATCTGAACTCGAAGAATCAGACTTTTCAATAAAACAATAACGCCAGTATTTTTGTTTTCCGGTGAAATTTGTCGGTCCGTACGACCAGTTTGAAAAATTCATGTCCCTACTCATGCACTCATCTTGATGCAGCTGTTTCACGTCATCGCCATCGCACATGAAGCGAATACCTGACAGGTGTTTGTTGCAGAGCTGAAAAGAGGTGAAAATATTTAGGAGCCAAATCAGATATTTAGGAGCCAAATCAGGCTGGACGTTTCAGCGTATTTCGCTTGGAACGAAATATTTTGCATAAATATCAGATAGTCGCCATAAATTCGACAATATCTTATAAAAACCTTATCATTGCTCTCACCTCGACCTGAGACAATGTTCCGGCGGATAGCCATTACGAAAATTCACTATGCATTTTCTGCTAGCCACCGGAGTTCGCACCATCCATGAAACTTTGTAGATTTTGTAACATTTTTTTTTTCTGGTCACCCATCGTAAAATCTTATTCACATCAGAGCATAGACCAGTAATATAAGCGTTTCATATGACTATCAAGCACATGCAGTGGCGTCAGAGGGGGGGGGGGGCGTTTCACTCTGCAAAAAGAAAAAGCAAAGTATTGAAAAATTAATGCGTGGCTGATGTTATGTTTCGCGAAATATTTATAATTGTCTATTTTATAATCGAATTTACACAGAAAATGCTTTTATTCGTTCCCCCCCTCCTCTCGTGCACATTTTGCACCCAGAAGGTTTCATTCCGGATGCACTATTGAGCACATGTAGCGCATTAATCACTTTTATACAATATATATTTCGAAATTTAGCCAACAAGGGGCAGGGGAGTAGCCCCCCCCCCTTCTGCTAAATGAAGTAAACTTATAAGTTATACAAATTCTTGATCTCTGATGGGAATAAGATGTACACGGAGAAACTTTGGGATATTGGCTTGCTTTATTTTGCAAAGATGAACCTGGTATTTGGCGCAGTTTTTCAAATATTTTTCCCATTTATGTACAGTACTTGACTTCCCCCCCCCCTCCCTCTCCCCAACATAAGTTCTGGTTATGTCCATGCTGACCAAGCAGTAGTAAAGCTACTTATAAAAGATAACTGCATATCAAGGGCGAGGAACATTTACGAGTTTTGTTTGCGATAGATACCATGGCGTAGTTACTCGTTTCTTCGCTGTATTTCAGCTTTGAATTGGGCGTAAGTCTGACAAGTCTGGCTCTTCTTGCCTGGCTTCCCAAGTTCTTGACCTCAGGCCATGTGACTTTTTACTTTGAAGCACTCAAAACTTATAACTTACCAAAAATTCGTCAAAGAATCACGAATGTAGTCGATACCATCGACGCTGATATGCTGGATCGAATTTGGCATGAACTATGTAGACTATAGGGTTGACATTTGTCGATTCCCAGCCGAGTATTTTTTTATTTATTTATCGACGCACTCCAAGGAAGTATAATATTCATAGAATACAGTAATACTAAGACAAACTAATATCAGGCTAACAACTAAAACAAACTGATATATAAAACAAAGAGGGTGAAATAAAACATTGGATCATAACGTAAGTAATAAAATAATAATTACAACGAACAAATAACAAATGTGTAGTGACTGGTATCAAACCCGCGAAGTCATACATAATAGCTAGAGATGGATAATAAAAACACAAATATTATACAAAATATAAAGTGACAAATTACGACTAAACACTGTTATATTTATTATAATTAATTAAAATTGAATTAAAATGTGAGCAATTTAAAGTACATTTAAACGAGTGCAAGTATAAATATGTGAACGGATATATTAAGGTAATTGATTTTACATGGAAAAGTTCTTGCCCTCAAATTAGTCAGTCTAGGTAAAATAAATACATAATATTGCGGTGTGCGAAATTCAATAGAACTTTGAAAATGAGTAATAATAAAAAAATATAATAAAAGAATTTAAAAAATTTTTGGCCTACCACTCATTAAGAGTGAAGATCTTTGTGTTCGTTTCCGAAACTGACATTTTTTTTCTGAAGTCGATTTAGAAACTCATGATTCGAAATATGTTGAAATTAAAAAAAAAAAATTACGTTTTTGACGCATTTGACCAATTTTGTGCAGCTATCTCCTCTGAAATGACACATAGCAGAACCGAATAAAAATTACATCCTCTCATTAAGGCGAATTTTTTTTTTTTTTGTAAATGACTCTTTTTGGCTCTGAGGAGCCGTTTTGGAGTTATTAACAACCCCCCTCCCCCCCGACGGATTTATTTTTTTAAATAAACGCGTTTGTGCTTAGAGGGATTCTTAAACCATGAAATTAATTTTTTTTTGTAAAAATGAAGAAATGGCAGAAGCATTCATTTCATTGATCCAAACACGATATAATCGACATGGACGGCCTCATCTCATTGATATGAACCTTTTGATTGCGAAGAGCCATTTTGAAGTAATTGAGGTTTTAAGGACCCTCAATCCCCCCCGCACCCCCACAACAGAAAAAAAAATTCTTTTTTGAATCCGTTTCATGACTTGATGGTAGGCTTGTGCGAATGTACCGTTTCGCCATTCCAAATTAAGTAGTGTTTTTGATCTTTAAATTTTTACCAAATATTTTTCTGGGCTTTCAAAATCCTTCTAAATTTGGAACCAGGTTTTACACTTTTATCCTCTTGCTTTGAGTAGTTAAAACTTGATTTCAAATTTAGTAGGGCTTTGAAAGGCCAAAAAAAGTTAAATAAACAAATATGAATTTTTTTTTATTTATAACTTACTGGAATATGAAGTTACGGCTTATGATCTTCATCTACAATGAAGAGTGTTCTCTGTTTCGAATATGAATGCTTTCTTAGTAAAGTGGAAGAAGTTAATCATCACAGACACGAAGAATAACACTTGATTCTATATCAGTAAAATTTTCGAAGGTCAAAATAATGTTGGTGTAAAATTTTCAAAAGTAATTTATCACAAAGTTAAACTTGTTTTAAGATAAAAAGGAAACGAAAAATATCTCGCGACTTGGATTCGAACCAAGGATCAACGAGTATCTAGCTATCTATCAACATAATCCAGGCGATATCATCATCTGGTTCTATTACAGGTCGCGAAAATTTTCCTTTCATTTCTCATCTTAATATGTTTTACTTGTTGATGAAAATAGGAAAGAAAATTCCATAGGAATCTTCAGCTATCTGCATGTCCTTTGGGGTGGTTAGAGCAGTTAACTAGTTCCCAGGTTGGAACTATCTTTCCTTCCTGCTTGGAGTCCATGTTGTGAAATTTTCTTTCCTAAACATCTAATGTATGACTTGTAATAAATCCTCATCGACCATGCATGAGTTATTTATTCTTATATTTACTTTATGTCGGAGCATTATCTCCGGGGTTTAGTTATTATTCTGTTATTACTAAGTTATGTATTGAAGTTATTGTAAAAATTTGGTTGGACATTTTAATAGATGTTATATATATAATATTTTCCCCTGATTTAACATCTTGAACTACTTACTCTTTTAAGGATCGGTTATAATGGCGGCGGTTATGATAGTTCGCAGTCATAATTCAAGTAGAATTTATGGTAATGACTTTGAGCACCTACTTGAAATAGCTTATGTTTCCCTTCATTTATTTAATTATCATAATTCCCTACCTCTCTTAAAACGAAAAATAAATTTTATATTTGAAATAAGCGGTGCGAACTCTATAAGAATCGTCTAATACAGTCTTCATTCGTGAGGTTTAAAACTATGATCTGAGTGATTTGTCGGTCACGTGCTTTCCCATTTCACCCTTATTAACCCTTATAATGCATAGTGACCTAGCTTTTGTTGATATAGCTTGATTATGACGTTACGCTGTTCCATGTTGAGGGAGATAAAAAAAAAAAAACACCTTCACCAACGAGACCCTCTGGGGGAAAACGAAGAGGGAGTGACGTCATTTTGGTGGGCTCGCGACCATCCGTCAAAGTTTGTCAGTCATAACGAAGCCTGATTGAGGAGTCCTCGTGACTGATGTACCTTTTCCTCTTTCTCCCATTCGGAATGACCTTATGTTCGGACGATTGGAACAAATGCCATTAAAGACACCACTTCCCCATCATTTGTCGGTAATCTCGCCTTTGTGGTCATGTTCTCTGGGGAGGATCCTCCTCCCTGCCAAGACCCTAGGTTCATCTAATCAGTTGTATATGAAAGTTATAAATAAGAAAATAGTCGCTGTTTCGGGTTTGTTATAAATTATTTTAATGTTTCAAACATTTTATTTATTATATTTTTCAGTTTCTGTTTATTCCATCTGGCGATTTCGTGATATTTCTTCCCAAACGGAACCCTATGCAGAAGTCTTTTCTTTTATGTGCCAGTTTTTATATTCATTATATAGACTACATAAAAGGTTATTTTTTATGGTGTTAGAAAAATCTTTAAATCACTCCAGTGTTTAAAGTTGTTTTGATTGCCCACAAACACAAGAGGAGACAATAGACGCGTTTTGTTTGCGCTTTATTTTTTTGTGGGAGGAAACACTGGAGTATATCTATCTTTTTTTACAGTGTTATCGCCTAGTAACGAGGCTTGAAGGGTCTCATCCGATGTTGTATTTTATCTTTTGATTGAGAATAATTAACCGAGAGCCACACTCCCACTCAATTTAAGCACAATTGAGCACGCAATTCATGCATGGAGATTTATTTGCATTTTTCATTTTCTTTTTTTTTCCTAGGGTGTTTGTGTGTTAAATCTACTTGAAAGCGGAACACACAAAAGGGGATGTAGGAGAAAAAACTTTATTAAAAAGAGGGATCTACAATTACGCTATCAGTTCAATGGGTAATTGTACCTGGCGACCTATTCTCTCTCGCTCCAATATGCCTATTCATGGAATACGCGCAATTTTAATGAGAGTGCTTCTTTTGGGATCGTTTAGTTGAAAGTATGTCGTGACATCGGTCAGAAAGACATGTCATTAAACCAACGGGATTCATCTCTGTGTTGGCCGGCTTCGTGGAGGGGGCTCCGCTAAACAAGAAGGTGGCGTGACCCCCTCGACCGATGGTTATAGCTTTGGTCACAAGTGGCGCCGCGATTATGGCCGAGAGGGGCAGGAAATTAAATCGTTTCCGTTTGACCAAACGTTTGGGTGGAGAGTGGGAGACGTTTTTCGTCTATGAATTGAAAATGATTTTAATGCCAAATAGGAAAGGAAGCAAATGACGTTTTCTGTAATGCGCTTGAGCAAGTTCGTTGAAATTAGGATTAATTCCTTTTTTTTTTCCTATTCGGGAAATGTAGTTTCTGGCAATCGAGGCTAAACACTTGAAGGAAGCTGCATCTAGCCCATTATGCTATTGAAAATTAAAATTCCATTTAAGTCCTATAGAACAGGTTTTAAAGTATCTTTAATGATTTCGTTTACTTTTGTCCTTTTTTGGAAACGCTATTCTGTAGCTGGTGTTCTGCATAAAGATAACTAATGCTTTCCTAAATCATATGTAGATATCAGCAAAACTACAAAAACCTTTATAAAAATAAAGTCATTGAAGTTGACCTTCTCAAATTTTTTTGTAAATGGAATGCTCAATTAATGTAAACAAAGTTTAAAATACTTTAAGATAATCTATGAAGCGAAACAATTTGTGCGTTTTTCCTAAGCATTCTGACCGCTTGTGTTTTGCAGTCGGTGAAATTACCAAACTGGTACAAAGTATTGAGTAAGTATTAATAAGTTCAAATGAATGTAAAGGCAAAATTATCAGAAACAAGAAAGTGTTTTTTACATTTTCGTTATTTGCTAAAGTTATTTGCACTTATTAATTAGGTAGAATCACTATTGTTATACTCGTTTAATACCGTTATAATTTGAACTATGTTTGAGGTAGTAGTTAGGAATCGATAACTGGATTATAGATAAATACGAGTTTAAAATCAAATTCATAAATCTGGAGTCAAATTAGTATTTGTTTGGTTTGGTTTGGTTTGTTTGGTATTAACGTCCTTTTCAACTGCTACGGCCATTTCAGGACGGCGTTATAGGGGCTGCAAATTTTGCCTCGCAAGGGTTCTTTAACGTGCAGCCGGCAAACGACTACACTGGACCAACGGCTTTACTTCCCTTCCGAAGGAAGTGCGTGATATCAGGATTTTCCCCCTGAAAAAATGCTCGTCGTCCTCAGCCAGGGTCGAACCCGCGTCCTCGGGCATCAGAGGCGATCACGCAACCACCGAGGCCGATATTACTCTTTGTTTCCGAACCTGTATCTCATATTCTCAAACCAAATTCAGCTGAATAAACCGTTGATGCTTGCAAAATAAGAAATTGCACTATTTTGTTTCTTTCAAAATAACCGCGAAAACGAAAGAACTTCTGTTTTGCGCGCACGCAGCCATGCGAAGTCTCCATTGTTACGCCCATAGGTGAAGCGATGTGCGCATTAATACACCTGTTGGCGCTTGACGCGGAACTTCTTTTCTCCACCACTCAACAATGCGCACGCATGTACTTCTTACGAAAGCAATGGAACCATTTCCTACGAACGAGCAGCAGACAACAATCCATTGAATGGATTCTCTAGTTTCCGTAACTTTTATTTTTTAAAAATAGATTATTAAAATTACCTAATTGTCATACAGTAATTAATAACCATTTCTAAGTAATCCGTATCTAATAAGTAATAGAAAGCCTACGCCCTAAGCCTCTCGGCAATCGAATCGACAATCGAACAGTGAAGTGTACATTTCTTCAGATGATACGAAAGCAGCGCTTTCACAAAGCTCATCGAACCAGAATAAATTCCAAATGAAATACACTGACGTAGTCAAGAAGCCTAACCAACCCAAGCGGTCTTCCATATTATACAAAAAAGAAAATAAGATTGACGATTGTCAGGAACAAAATACAAACGAAATAAAAAGAACAACGAGAAAGAAGATTATCACATCTTCCAGTAGTTCGGGAAAGAAACGTTGCTGATGTCTTCAAAGTTGATGTCAAGAATGTGCCTCGGTTTTCGATACTTCATATGCCACCTCATATCCATTGAGTTCTTCAGTATTCCAGTCACTAGGTCATTGTATAAACTTTCCGATGTGGACAATGTTTAAATCTGAATGGATGGATTGGTTTTTCACAGTCCTTCTGTCAAGCTGGACAATGGTCCTCAGAGTTACATTTTGGAATAACTGTAGCTCGCCTCAGATAGTCGCCCACGCAGGCATGCCATAGAGGAGTATGGTCCCAATAATGGACTTGTACAGAAGTAACTTATTGTCGATGCTGAGGGTGATGTTGCGGCCCAGGAGAGCTATGAGACTGTACTTAGCCCTCTTCGTTTTGTTCAGAGCGTAGGTCACGTGACGATTCCACGAGAGTCTTGAGTCGATGATAACGCCAAGATATTTGTAGTTGTCTACCCAGCCAGTTTCTTATTGAATAGAACAAGACACTCTGCGGGACGCTTGAACTTTCTGTTGAAGTACATAGCCTTTCACTTTCCAACATTAAGGTTCAGCTTCCAGCATCAGTCTTCGAACATCTTCAAGGCGTGCTGTAGACAAGTGATAACGTGAGCCGGCTTGCGTGCCCATGTTGTAATGGCATATCGTCAGCATAGAAATATACAGTAGATTACAATTTTTGGGTTTCGGGAAATCATGCACAAAATAATTAAATAGCACGGGCCCGAGGACAGAACCTTGAGGGATACTGGCCTTTACAACACAGGCCGTGGATAGACTTTCACCAACTTTAGCTTGGTAGGACCTGTCGCTGAGAAAGGATTTCACCATCAAAATCAAATCGGGAGGAAACCATCTTGTAGACAAGGCCCCCCCATGCCTCTCGGCCACCTGACCGGCCATATATACTATACAAATGACGAATCAGATATAAGGAGGGAGACAAGTTCTATGATGCCAGAACTTCAACAACGCTAATGCGTCCAGGACACGATTTCATGCTGGACGGTGCACCTCTTCCACATTGCTTCTATTGTTCAAAGGTGTTATGGCAAACACTGATGCTCAGTCGCTGTTTTCTGATAGCTTGACCTCCTCGTTCACCTGATTTCAGCCAATTTGCGTTTCTGGTTATGAGGCTTTTTAAAGGATCGGGTTTACCGCTAAAAACCCCTAACCATGCTACAACTGAAAGAGAGGATTCGTCGGCATGTTCTAAAGATTAATGTTGTTGAAAAGTGAGGTTATGAGGAATTAACATATCTGTCATCAAGAAAAAGGCTTTAAATATCGTACAAATTATTAAAAGTAGCAAATAATGTGTCATTATAAAATATCATTCGGCGACACTACTGCAATAAATAGCAAACTCGTTTAGGTTTCATATACCAATTCGTTAATAAAGTGTTCTGCTTATTATCTACTATTGTTTGTTAAAGAAAAGGCTATACATTCTATAAAGTGCTAAACATTCTATTGAAATCCTTAGATAAAATATATGGGGCCAAAAAACACGGAAAAACTAGCCAAACATTATAAAATTTGAAAATCAATCAGTTAATAATTCAATACTAATTAAATATTTTTTGATATGCAACAAAAGTGCTTTATTTTTTTTTTTACTCTTTTAAGATTAACAATAAAATTTTTATTGCCTTAACGTTTATTCCTTTAAATTGAGATTTTTGATATCCTTTTAATGTACTCAGTCAATTGAATTAAATTAATGACTCAGTAGGTATAGAAAAAAAAGTGCAACTCTATCCTCTATGATATTCCTCTTAGAGGATTTCTGATTGAATTCATGCGGTGAGATGCTCTTCTTGAATGTGATGTGAATGTGTAAGATAAAAAAGTTGAAATTTAAAAAAACATTATATTTCACCCTAAAGCCTGACTGGTCATGGCCTTATTAACTTCATACTTCATGGTTACCTTCAGTAATATCTGAACTTATCCAGTAGGATGGAGCTCTTTTGTCGGAGATTTGTTGTGTGGTGTGACTTCAAAGGAATACGAGGGGAATACGATGCCCGTGAGAAGGAACTGTGGTGCTTCCTCAAGTAATTGAACTCTCCTCTCCACCGAACGGAAATTTGTAAGTTTGTGCTCCGGAAGAATAATTTTTGTTGGGAACCCATTGGACCGAGAGAGAAAACAAAAGCGCAAAAATCGAACTGGCATTAAGTAATGCATTTATAGCATGATATGAGAATTTGGTTTGTTTATGTTTTTCCTGTAGTTCGTATTGAAGCTTTAGTGTGTTTGGTAAGCAACGTGAGGAAGGAGACGAAAATTTTTTCTTATTATCAAAGGATTGTACAAATTATAATCTCAATATTTATTTGTATTATCTTTAAATATTTATAGATATCTAAATTTCTATTTATGTACGTTTTTACGTATTTTTTTTTCAGCTATAATTTGGCCGTGGTTCTTTCTTAACAAAATATCACAAAGGGAATAGGCGTCTGGTGTGAGGTCTGGGGTGATCATGGGAGAAGGTTGCCGTCCTCATTTTACAACTGTCAATCCAGCGCTGTGGAAGAACATATTAAGGAGGACTCGCACATTCCTATTAAATAGGGAGGAGCTCCGTCAGTTTGGACAATGTAATCGTTCTAACGAAGCTGCCCCCAGAAGCAGAACCCATCGTACCCCTAATACAGGCAACGTAAATAGAGCTCGAGCTACGGCGTCTTTAGAAAAACCCAACTACACGGCGCCACGTGTCCAGGAAGCTGAAAAGTCCTCAAAGAAATGTCGGATGCATCATTCGAGCGAACCTGAAACTGCACTGTCGGAATAAGGCTCGTGGTCATCATCTGACAGAACGACACAAACGGAACGCTTCACCAATGCCAGAAAATTTACGAACGGAAACTTTTATATACAGATGGCAACGGTCGTCACCCTAGATGAAGGCTGAGTATATCTCGATGACAGCAATAAAAGATGGCAAAGGACGAGCTACTTTCTTCAACCAATGAAAGGAAAGGTTTTTCAAAGGGTTTATGGTTGCAACTGCATATTGTGCTCATGGTTAGCTCAGATTGCAGAAGGTAATTGACGAGATTTATCATCGAGAAATTCCCCGTATCTACGGTACAGACGCATATCCATATAGATAAGGCGTAGAGCTACACTTCACGTTCTTTATTAACAGGAATCAGAATCAGGGTGATCCCATTACCATCCGTTCCGCTCAAGTCCTCAGATGACTCACCCTTAGACGTCTACGGCGTTGGACACTTTAAAAGAGAGCTTGGGAACCGTTGATTTACAACGCTGAGAATCCTATAGAAAGTGCGCTAAGAAGTGTGGAGCAACATCTTTCTTGCAATGCTTCGCATAAGTTTATTGTTACTGCGATGTAGGGTATCACACACACAATCAATGCCAGCCCTCTATATATTGTTTCTATTTGGGTCCAATATATTAGAACGTTATGTTGGTGATTTTGGATATTTGGAAAAAAAGTTTAGTGCTGTAATAAAACTGCAGTCTTTTTCTTATATCATACCTTGTAATGAGTGTAATTTAGTGAATGAAGCCAGCGAGACTAATCTTTACAAAAACAACAAATGCGAACATTATTTAAGAGAGTGGAAAAAAGGACTAAATAAAGCGTAGAAGAGTGGTTGGGGAAACGAGGGGGATAAAAAAAGAGGGGGGTAAGGGAAGGAAAAACCTCTTCTTTTGCCTTAATTAAGTTTAAGATGCATCAACTGGGCATTTTAAATCGGATTAAAGGCTCCGTCAGTCTTGCCTTTTCTCTTTTCCTGATGTTTTTTTAATCTTTTTCTTACCATTTATATTAGGAGAAATCCTTCGGTTAGCCATGGCGAGCGCTCCTCCTCCGACTAAGGGATACGTTGTTTCAATTAGTAAAATTATTGTGTCAATAGTAGCAGGCGTCAATAATTCGATTTGGTTGCGTCGCTTTTCCCATCTCTGTCAAGAGACGAACCCCCTTACCCCTACCCCAAAGACCCCCCTCTTTTACACACACACACGCACACTACCCTAATTTGTAACGACTGCGTTACATCGTCACCGTTTCCCTAATTAGGAAAGTCAATAGCCGATACTCGCTTGTTTGCCAATCGTTTTCTCTCTCTCTTTCCTTCCTTCGAAACTCCATTTTTTCTGTCTCCCCCCCCCCCCCAATCTATCTCCCCTCTTTAGGTTTTTTTAAGGTCCGTAGAAGAGGGAGGAAGAGTTTTTGGGATGTTTTTCTAACGTTTTCGGTTTAGAACAAACATTTTAGGAAATGGGTTTTGTATAATAGCCTAAAACTGGAAAGGGTGACGTCTAGCTAAAATTTAAATTAATTTTTATTAAAATATGGATTTTTCTTTTTTTAATATTATTTTTGATAATTTTTTTGTTTACATCGATTGCTAAAACGATGGTTCTCAACATTATTTCACTTGCGTATCCTGTTTAGTTTCAATATATTCTAATCTTCGTCTTAACTGAATGTTTGAAATTAATATAGCTAATCTTATTTCAAAAATTCTTTCGCATATCCCTGCCCTGCGGCGACCAGCTTAAACATTCGTCCTCGCTGGCTGAACAGTAACATTGTCATCTATGAAGAAGCTGGATAAAATGCAGCATTGCAGTATGGACTTGGTCGGCAACAATGTTCAGGTAGTCTATGGAATGCACGAATTTGCTTAAACATCAGGGACCAGTTCTGAACAGGCAGAAGAAAATTTATACCACAAGAACCTTGCGTTGTCTTTAGAAGAACTGTTTTCCATTTAGCATCTTTCAGACGACTTTTCAAGATCTGGCGAGGTTTGATTTCCAGGAGACTTTTAGGCGTTTTTGGAGATCAATCAGCATCATGACTGCCGTAGCTGGTATTCGCCGACACGGGTTTTCGTGAATTTTTTAATAGGTTTTAAAAATTTAAATGAAATAAAGCAAGGGTCAAGAATAGACACGGTAGTATGATTTTAATACGCCTTACGTGTTTCGGCATTACGCCATCATCGTAGGCTACAAGACTACAAGAAGTTAAGCATATGAGCCCGAGGCATATAGACTCGCAAAACTATTTAGAGACGAAGGCCTCGGAACCGCATTCAGGACGAGGCACAACAACCAAATGCTGCTCAACCCAAAGAGGACCAGTTCCGGGATTCATCAGACCAGCAGACCTTTTTCCAGTTGTCGACGGTCCAGTGTTGGTGATCACGGGTAAATTGGAGAAGTTTTTTGCGGTTTTGGGTGGAGATTAAAGGTACTCGGCTGTTGTAGCCCATCCTTGCCAATGTACAGCGTATAGTGCGTTCAGAGATGGTATTCTGCGGTCCTGCGTTGTACTCCACGGTTATACTCTCTGGGTGGTTGTTTTTTAGTTGTTTAACCGGTTCTGGTAAATATTTAAAATGGTTTTTCGGGAAAAGCCTAGATCGAATCCCGTCGTGGGCATAGATATTTGTGTTTGTCCCGGGCTGCGTACAGATATAACTTGTATAAAGGCGCAAAATGATCTTGCTTAGAGGAACCTGCATACCGAATTTCACTCCTTTATATGCATAAATACGCGTAGAGCTTTTGATCCCCTCTAATTTCCGCCCACGAAATTCCTACCCCATGGGCCAATCAAATCCAAACTAAATAGTGAAGGTGGACATGCCCATGGTAAGCTACATTCCGAATTTCAACCTTCTACCTCAAAAAATAAGGAAATTATGAAGGGGACGGACGGACGGAAGGACAGACAGACGGACATGGTGAAAACAATAAGTAGCTCCATTCTTCCACTACTTAATAAGTATGCATTTCAATCTCACGACCTCAAGACAGATTAAAACAAATTTACATATGTTTCGTAGATGTTTATAATTCTTTGGCCAGTGTGTGTATAAAAAAATTTGTGGAAAAATTCGGTCGAATTTAATATCTGACAACCCAGTGTAATGGAAGCAAGAGCCAAAAGTTATTGGGATTTTGAAGTTAATTTTTATGACTATCTATTACGAGGGGCGATTGATAAATAAGGTCTCCATGGCTGTAACTTTTTTATTTGTTAACCTATTTTCAAAATTCTTTTTGTATCTTATACTCACATTTGTCCTCTATGTAATGCACTATTCACTTTTCGACATGGCCCCTATCCCTTTCCACGCATTGCGCCAACGCGTGACCACTCGGGTGAACCCGTTGAAGAGGAATTTCGGGGTTGTTATCGACACCAGGATTGAATGGCAGGTTTGGACTGTCTTCTGGAGTACGATAACGTCCGCCCGCATACGAGTCACCACACACACCAGAGTCGTTGCAGCGCCTACAGTTCAAAGATGAAAAATTGCAGTTCAAAAATGAAAGACTTTGCACATTGCGACTTTCACCACTTCCCAAAGAATAAAGAGCCCCTCAAGGGACATGAGTTGGTTCTGACGGCGAGGTAAACGCTGCCATTCAATCTTGGTGTCGACAACAACTCCGGAATTCCTCTCCGACGGGTTCACCCAACTAGTCACGCGTTGGCGCAATGCTTGGAAAGGAATGGGGACTATGTCAAAAAGTGAATAGTGCATTACATAGAGGACAAATGTGAGTATAAGATACAAAAAGAATTTTGAAAATCGGTTAACAAATAAAAAAGTTACAGTTATGGTGACCTTATTTATCAATCGCCCCTCGTATTATATTAAAGGTAACAATTTTAGATAATCCAAAGTTCCCCAAAATGTAAGCCTTTTTTGACTCCAGAATGGTAGTTGACACTGTATAATAGCTATTCTGTTCTGGAACAACTATGATATCATTCCAGTTTTTTTATTTTTATTATTTTTTAATATTTTTATAAAAATTAAAATAAGGAAGTAATTATGTATAAATACCAATTAGTGATGAGTCATATGTATATCAAATGTTTTTGATATGGATTTTATTCAAAAAATTGCCATTACTTGTTGTTCACTGCCAGTTCTTCAATACCAGTTTTTATCTTATGTTATTTTAACATTTCCAAGTATAATTGTCCATAAATAATTATATATTTCAACAACTGCATCAAATAGGCATTCTCCAGCAATATCAATTTTATAACTACATGAAAAGTAAAGAGAAGCAAATTTTTAAGAGCTAGCTAACAAGTGGCGTCAACTTTGCCCCGTTAGACTTTGTTGATTTCAATTTTTTATTATTATTTTATTTATTTCTTAATTTATAAGGAGATCATTTTATAAACCTATTTACTAACTTTTTTTAATATTTTCTGTTATAATATTTTTTTATGTAATCGTTTTTCGCTTGGATTGATTTTATATAATTTTCAGTTTTGACAGAGTTCTTAAATAGAAATTTTATTTCTAATATTAATGTTAATATATCAATGAACTCATTTTGGTTCTGAAGTGAAGTAATAGCCGTGGCATGGGAACTGACTGGGAATGGTCTCAATCACATTTCACGGTAGTGATATTGATTGTCCTAAACAGTTATAAATATCCACTCATTAAATGCTTGAAAAACGCCAGTCACTTTGACGGTTCCATGTGAAAAGGAATTTTCTTGAGAGCTCCTCTGAACTTTCTAATAGGAAGTAGGGTTTCCACGTGATCGCATTTTCCTTCACCCTCAAATTATATTCATCCCCCCATCGATGAGATATTACCCCGTTCTTTCCCCAGAAAATTACCTCTCATCATCATGACTCAGTTTCATCTTGGCGTAGAGTTACTAATAAAGGGCAAAATGAAGCCATCTCTTATTATTCATAAGCCCCTTCCTGTGTAGGATACTTAGATTGTTCTTTAATGAGAAATGTCCCTTTAGAATTCCTTAGATCCATCTTCTGGTAATTCTTAACCCGTGTGAATTCATTATGCATAAATTTTATTACAATCGCGATCTGATGATAAAAGAAGATGTTGTAACACATTAATGACATTAACAATAAAGTCATTCTTCTAACTCGAATCTCCATGGTCTCCACTCTAAAAGGGACAATATAAACTTCTCAAGAGTAAGGTCCTATAAAGTTTTAATGGAGATCTTCCTGTTGAAACTTCTGTTTTTATCAGTTCATAATAGCTAACTCTTTACATGTTTTTTTAGATTGAATGAATGGCGGTGGAGCTAATTTTCTCAGAAGAAAGATCGAGATAAGCTTTAATTGCGAGTTTTTTTTCTTGTTTTTATGTTCTTGATATCAAAATTTGTGGACACATTCCGGTAGTTTATTAACTAGGCTACGTTTTATATTTTAATATCCTTTGAAAACAAAAGAAAACGTTATAAATGATCAACCGGTAGTTGGTAACTGTATGTTTATGATGTTATCGTGTGTGAATGTTAACTTGTTAATGAATATACCAATTATGTGTTTTGCTCCTTAATCAGTCTTTCGACGACCTCTTGATATCAATCTTGAAATTGATGAGAAATCTTGTAGACAATGCAAATGAATGAAGGTTCTTGAAGACATAAATCAAAATTAATTAATAAGCGAAAGAGCCGAACGAAAGTTGATTGCGCAAAAGGAAAATAAACTAATGTAGTGGAGGGTTCCATAATGAGATTAATGCCCGTTTGAATATATTTTTCCTCATCCTTTTAAAATATGGTATTAATGTAACCAATCAATATAGTTTACTTAATTAGTACATAAAGTGTCTCTATTTTCAAATCGTTTTCCGGCAGAAAGCTTATCCTGAATATTATTAATTAGTGTAGTCTAATATATCATCAACTGAAAAAACTGGATAATCACACGCATAGTCTTTAAATATGCCAAACGTATACACAATATTCTTGATTAACGCTGAATTTTTTTTTTAACTTCGTTTTAGAAAACGCTTACATATTTTTTTTTTTGATTAACGTTCGTTATAATTCGATCGAAGGTCTGTAAGAAGGGCTACGCCAGTGTAATCAAGTGATACAAACCACTTCGGATGTTTTCGTGAGTCATCATGCTATACAGTGTGCAAAACCAATGGACACTGTACTCTAAACTTTGCCTTTACAAAGAGATGCAGTGCCCAAGAAATTCAAAGTATGGATAATTCGATATCATGCGTTAAAAACATATAAAAAAGAAATGAAGATAAAAAAGCATCCAACCGTCATTGCATAAATTTTTCAATAAGCAGCATAAGTTTTTTTTACTTTAATTTTCATTTTATTTTTTGTTGTTTTGGTTGACCGAACCAACACCATCTAGAGGAAAGGCCTGCGTACGGAAACGTCTTACATTCTTGCATCATCATAAAAGGACATTTTTATTCGTATTTGTACCAATAATAAGCCCTGAAACAGCCAATCAGCATATTGGCAACAGGAGGTTTATTTATCTTCGATCGCATATTTTTTTTTCCGTCTTGCGCTAATAATTACACTTTGCCGTTTAATTCTGAAAGTCAGTCTCTGAATTAACCCGTTATAAGAAGTAATTATTACATTCCCCTGTAAATGGAGGCTGTCAACTAATCAACAGCTATACAGGGTGTTTTTGAATTGAGTACAGATTTTTTGGGAGATGATAGAAGAGGTCCTTAGAAGTATTTTTTGTCATATGAACAT